>RJWH01006608.1:39468-52099 GCA_004363575.1 Solenodon paradoxus
TGTGTGTGGTGTGTGTGCGGTGTGTGTGCTGTGTGGTGTGTGTGTGGTGTGTGGTGTGTGTGGTGTGTGTATGTGTGTGGTGTGTGCATGTGTGTGTATATGTGCACGCACACACACGCACACTCCAGGGCCGGGGAGGCCCTCCCGAGTGGGGCTGAGGCGCATGAGCGTTGGGTGCTTTGGGGGCCTCCTGTGGGAGCTGCCGAGCACACATCTCAGCCACCAGTGGAGATTCTCTCTGGAGACAGAAAGCCAGAGTCCTGACCGAGTCGGTGTTGTGTGAAGTCACGGGCTTGGGAGACACGTCGGTGAAGACCACGCGGGGCAGCAGAGGTGGGGTGTGGAGGAGCTGTCAGCACTGCAGCCCTTACGGCTGGTGCCAGAGCGACGCTCCGCGAGCACCAGTGCCCGTGCCCGCCTGCCCTGAGCGGGACTGTCGCCGCCGTGGGGAGGAGTCTCTGTCCAGCACTCGAGCCCCTGCCCAGCTGGGGTGGCTCCGGCAGGATTTCGAGAGGGCCCATGGAGGGCCCGTCGGGCAGACAACTTTTCTGCCAGGAAACTCTGGGATGGTCTGAACTTACTCTCTACATTTTTTCTTTCCAGCTTTGTGTTGACATTTCCACCTCATGGGAGATTTGAGAAACAGATTCACTCGCTCTTCCCTGACATTGACATTGAGCGTTTTCCTTCCTCCCTGACTTGTTAGCGTTCAAAGGGACTTCCAGAGAAATATGCCTGGTTCTTTCTAAGCAAGCGAGTAGAATAGATGAAAGACGCAGCATTTTTGCTTCCAAAAAGCGTGTGCAGATTGGGGCGAGGGCTTTCAGCATTTCTGACGCAATGCCTGTTACCACCTGGAGTCAGCCTGCACCTGAAGTACATCCTCAGCGCTCTCTCCCGCTACAGCTGGACCTGCGACCAAGTGACTTCCATCTCTGGCCCCAGCTTCCTCGTCTTCAAGGCGAGGGGCCTGTTTCCCGGGTGAATGAGAACTGCAGGGGGCGCTGTGCAGCAGAAGTGGCAGTGCACAGAGTGCTGCTTCGTCCTCCTGGGTCCTTGCTCCCTCTTCCCCACCCACCACCCAGCTCCCAAACAAGCTGGTTCAATCTCCAGCACATGCTGCTTTTCTTCTCTCCCCAAATCACCAAAATCCTCTCTATTTCTCTCCAAGCAACAGACTTCTTGGGACCTTTGTATCGCAACAGTGCGTTTGTGGTCACTTTGACTTAGCCACGGGCTGTGCGCAGCTGCAGTTGGTTGCAAATAAGCAGAGAGCTGACCGGACCAGGATCCAAGGTTTAGACACACTTGCATTCAGAGAGAGATGACCAGACGTGCATGGCAGAGGAAGAGGTCGGTGGAGAAGTGCGTGCCCTGCCCTGGAGTCTGCAGGCCACGCCTGGCTCTCAGTGACTGGCGCTGTGACAGGCCTGCAGGTTCACTGCTGGACATCACTTTAGCACCCTGGAGAGGATGCTGACAGCATTCTCCACCAAGTCTAAGTCCTGTGCATCTCACTGAGAAACATGCATATGAGTCCTGAGCGCCCGCCCGTGTCTCACCTTTGCCATGCTGGAGAAGAGTCATCTGTGTGGTGGACCACCTTGGGATATGAGCACCACCCCACTGAAATGGGGCTCTATATGGATGCGGTGTGCGGGGACCGGGTCCCATACGTCTGTATGGACTCTGCGCCCCGGGCTGGGCCGTATCCGTCTACGCCATGGGAACGCCGTGCCCTGGGCGCTGACACTTGCCAGCTGATTGTGGGTTGTGCAGGCTTCTGCCTTTTCTGGGCGGAGGGGCCCCTCTCGTGCGTGACGCCTGCGGCGCAGCTCTGCTTGCGGGCCTGTCCGGTGCTGAGGGCGCGGCGGCCGGCAGGTGCTGTGTCCCCAGCCACCCCTGGGCGCAGATCTCCGCTCTCATGATTTGCATTTCATTGTGGAGCAGAATGCGTCTCGCAGGCTAATTAGCGCTGCCGGCGGCGCGGCTTCTGCTAAAGGAGTGTTTAGCCTGGAGTGGAATAAAACACTGCACGACTGGTGCGCGTCATTATGTAACAGAAAATTAAAAATCGGGTAATTTGATTGGAAGTCTCAGGTGAGTTTTTTGTATAAAAATGTTAACCTCAAGTAGTTATAAGCAGGTAAATGTTTTATTCATCCCACTGATAAGAAATAAATGCTTATGATATAAATTATGTATAATTAATACTCCTGGGATAAAAAAAAATGTATGCTAATAGGTTGTCAGTTAATTAAGATAGGAATAGGAGGTAAACAAAGGTGATTACAATTTATCTTGGGACCATAAACAGAAATCGTGCCTTAAATAATCCCTGTTAAAAAAATAAAAAGACATTATACAGCAAATCTTTCGTTTTCCTCCAGAGCAGCCGCCTGCATGTTTGGAACAATTGTTCAGGGAAGGAGGAGACAGCTGTGAGAGCTGGTGGCCCGGCCTTGCCAGCCCCCGGGGTCTGCTAAGGGGTCTTTATCAAAGGTCCTGGTCTCTTCAGGAACATTCCCTGAGAGATGACTTTCTGGAAGTCAGAGTCTACATTCAAAGGTTAAAAAAAAAGATGCCCAGTAGGAGACTGAGGAGGAATGCACACTTAAGGGCAGTCCTCTGCGTTCCGGCTCATTTAACTGCCTCCTCTGAAACGGGCTACAGACACCTGGTGCTCATCCCTAGTGAGGCTGATGGTGACCTGGAGGCGAATGGCACGGACCAGAGCAAGCGATCACGTGAGCCTCTCTTCATTCACTCAACAAACACGCGTCCTGTGTCTGATCCGTGCGGGGCATGGAGGACAGATGACACTCTCATGTCTCTTCTTCCCTCATCTAGGAGGGCTGGAGATCCAGATGGGAACATGCAGCAAGAGCTGTGAAGACTGAAGCTTTGGGGTCAAAATAAAGGTTGCGGTGACTGAGGGGCATGTGCTGGAGGCCAGGGCAAGGACACTCTGGGGCCAGCATACTCGGGTGCAGGAGCAGCAGAGCCCAGCCAGGAAGGAGGACCAGTGGAGGGCAGATTGGTCCTGGGAGCCTGAGATGTGTCCGAGAGGAAGGGACAGGGATACATGGGGTGAGCCAGGTGTCCCTGCCTTGCAGGTAGGTCAGTGAGAGCCATGTGTTCAGGGGATTCTGAGATGATACGGGACAGGACAGCAGGGAGGCCAGCCGGTTATGCTCTGTTGGGGTGGCGGACAAATGTGACGAAGGAGGTTAAGAAGTGAGGGAAAGGTTTTGGTCGGTGATGCAGACTTGAAGGGTATGGTGGGGGGTGATTCAGTTCACAAGTGACACGTGGGGAAGTGACGCACCGTGTGGGATGGCAGAGACAGGACTGTGATAAACAGAGTGATGGAGAGCATCGGGGCGGGCCATGATGTGGAGGGGGGACAGCGAGGGTGAGGAGGCCACTCTGCTGGCCCTGAGCCGAGGGGCCGTAGCTATGGCCTCAGGTCCCTCTGAAGCTGCAGTCAATGCTGAGTGTGGTGAAGGAGGCTGAGCAAGAAAACAGGGTCCTGGTGACTATACAGAGCTGTCACTGCGAGAAGGACAGCGAGGTCGCCAGGGACGAGAAGGACACTGCCAGCCCGACGCTCTTCCCTCGCGGTCTTCCCTCCCATGATGGGACAGGGGGGCTGCAGAGGACTTCCTCCAGCCCAGGTGCCAGAATGGCCCCGACCCTCTCCTGCGGCGCTGTGAGCAAATGATTAGTGCTTCCTTTGTGTTTCTGAGCCGCGGGAGCCACGAGTTCACTGGACCATCAGAGGAGACATTTCTGTGCCATGAGATGCTGGTGGAAGGTCTCAGCCTCGTGCTCTTGTCCATGGCTGGCACCCGCCTCTTCTAAGTCCTCTGCAGGGGGAGATCTGAAGAGTTTCCTAGGATGGACATAACCTGTTCTCGTGGGTGATACACTATGACAGGTGATACACTACGACAAAGGGTTGACGGATCTCTGGCGCTGGCGGGCGCTGTTCCTGGCTGTCTTCAGACAGAGACACAGAGTTCAGCATACTTGCATCTAATTGCCAGGACCAGCAACAGCCTCACTTCAGTGAGTCAGTGTTTACAAACTCAGAGGCGTTTCTGCAGTACACACGGAAAACAGTCGCTTTATTTTACAAAGCTAATATGATGTGTAAATCCATGGTATGTGGGCTCAGGCAGACTGGCAGACAGAGAGGCGTGTGACTCTGGACCAGTAGGATAACTTGCATTTTCCAGTCTGAGAAATGGGCATAACAGTTTCTACCTCCTAGAATAGTGTAGGATTAAAATGAATCAGATATCAACGTGATACATTTAAAATGAGTGAAATTTCCAGCACATTATACCATCTCTCACCCAGTGAAAAGCAAACACTGTGTTTATCATAGCAGAAAACATTTCATCTCAGTCCTCTTCATCACTGCTGTTACACCGTTACCATCCTTCTCCAAATTTTAGTTCTAGAACTTATTACTGATAAACTTCAAGTGATTTGCCATCAGTCAGAAAACTAGAAGACGCTTTCGTATCCCAATCAGATGAAAGCAAATGCTTCATGTTCCTAGAGAAAAACACACAAATATTAAGCGTGGCATTCAGTGAGCTTTCACAAACTGAGCATGCCAAGTAAGAATGACCCAGGTTAAAAACTGGATATTAAAAACAAAGAGCAATCACTCTCCTGACTTCTGAGACTAGATTATTTTTCATTCCTACAAATGGAACTATCCAGTATGTATTCTTTGACACCTGAGTTCTTTTGATTGTGACTGAAAGCTAGGCCTCCCGAGATGTCCAAAACAGGCCTCCCAAAGACACGTCACTGTGGCATGTGGATTATTTCTGGTTGAGACTAATCAAGGTCCTGCAGGCTTTTACCACTGCCTGAACTACAGCCAAGAATGAGAATTGGAGTGTTACTCTGATTTAGAATTCGTTCCAGAAATAACCTTCTCATCCTAGGATCTCCTCTCTCCTGAAGTCGTAGCCCCTGTCCCTTTCCTTTGCTCAGGATAAACTCATTCGGGTCATCTGATTTAGTTTAAAATGCATATCTTATAGCTTGAACAAGTATATGTAATTGAATATGTCCTTTTCTCCTGCCAATTTGTCTCATGTTAATTTGATTGTCCAGTCAGCCTGAGAAGCATCCAGAGGGGTCCCAGAAAACTGCCTCTCTGATCCAGTCCATCCGTTTATTGGAGCAAACTCTATGCTACTATTCAATTGCATACAGCAAGACTTTTTCCCTATTATGTGCCTGTTTAGAGATGGCTGTTATGAATATGCTTATGCTTTTTGTGAATATATGCACATTTCTGTTGAGACATGTATCTGGGTAGAATTGCTAGGAAATAGGACTTGCCTATTTTAGTAGCAAAGCTGTTTTTCCATCAACAGGCAAACTCGACTAACAATTTACTTGCCTAGAAGTATGTGGATTCTAGTGACTTTAAACACAGCATTTGTTTCTTCTGTCTTTTATGGGTAATGGTTTTAATTTGTATCTCTTTGATGATTAATGAAGTCGAGTAACTTTTCCCATTCTCCTTGCTATTTAGAAATTCTTCTTTTTTTGGTGACTGTTGAAATCTTTTATTTTGGCATTCCTGCCCTGTTCTTGTTGATTTCTAGAAGCTATCTCGTGTTGGTTAGCCAGGTGTGTGATGTTTGTTTTGCAAATATCTTTTATTGTTCTGTAGTTTGCCTTCACCTCTCGTCATGGTATCTTTTGATATTCAAAGATCTTAATTTTATCAATCTTATGATTAGCAATTTTGTGCATCTTATTTAAATTTGCCTACCCAGAATTTGGGGACATTCTTGCATGTTTTCTTCTAAACATTTATCATTTATTTTTCATTTTTAGATCTACAGCATTCTGGATTTTATCTCATATTTTTTGTATGGTGTGAGGTAGGGGGTAAAGATTGATTTTTTTCCCTCTGAAAATCCGATGGATTACACAACATTTATTGAGAAAGTGTTTTCTCATGGGACGATTTTAAGACCAGCAGTTAGAACCCAAGAAAGCATTTGGTAGACTAGGGGGAGCACATCCAGTGGACCCGCTGCCTAAGTGCTCAGTTTGCGACACTGAGCAGGAGAAGTGAGGGGCGGGCCTGGAGCACCCAGAAACCACCCCGCTTCTACTCGTACTTCTGACCTGTGAGCCCAGCTGCCCCTCCACCTGCAGATACTGCTGGAGAAGCTGCCTCTCCTTCCCTTTCACTGTCAGACGCTCGCCGGAAGCCCATGGGGAAAGGGACTCTGGAAAGAGAATGAACTCTGAGATTCGTCTCCGGTTGTAGAGAAGGAGTGCCGATGCCCACCGGGGTACGTCACTCAGAGTAATGACCGAACGATTTTTTGTGCCTCAGGGGACACGCATTGTGAGGTCAGCGTGTCGGACTCTAAAGATGGCTGCCAGCTAGTGCTGATGACAGGCGTTGAGTATTTGGAACTCTCTGCAGGTTTCGTGTGCTCATCTGGGTACCACGTAGGCTAAGAACATAAAGATAAAAGGCAGGGAAGCTGCTCTCCGTGGAAGCGATGGGGGCCCTTCTGAAACGGGGCACACGGAAGGCTCAGCAAGCTAGCAGCTCAGGCTGTAAATGTGTGCGGGGGCCTGGGCTGCAGCCAGGGGCTCTGGAAGCTGAGTGAGTCGCCTGCAGGAGCAGAGGAAGGATGGGGAGCCCCCAGGAGAAAACAGCAGGTACACCAGAGATGCCATGATACTACCTGGGAAAAACGTAAACTCAAGCTTTGTTTCCTTTTATCTTGAATGTCTTGAGGAAAACCACAGGTGCCTTCAAGGAAACAGATGGAAGTTGTAATCTGTTTGGGGCAACAACAGCATCAGGTAGTGTGTGCGTAGCTCCGCGCAAGCCACCTCCTCTTTGTGCTATGTCTTTCCTCTCCTACCGGAGCCTTCATTCTTCTTTACAACGGGCTTTCCAGGGCATGAGAGGGCGGCGGAGCGTGCTTATCCTCTGCACTCTTTTGCAGTCACTGCAAACGCAGGCGCCTTGGTTTCCTAGGTAGATTTTGTGACCTCGAGCTTGGCTGGAATAGCCTTAGAGGCTTCTCTCCAGAATCCTTGGCCAGTGGGGTGGGCCGGCGGCAGAACGGGCAGGACTGAGCTCAGGGTGGGTGTCAGTCAATCACAGCATTTTCAATAATTTCACATGGATTGCAAAGTGTAGAATGACGAGGAGGCTGGCAAAGGGGCCTGCTCCTCATGAGGTCTGCTTAATATTAGGAATTAATGCCTCAAACGCTGCAGGTGTGAATCGATCTCTTTCAGTCCCAGTAAATGGGGCTGCAACTGCCTTTCACAGCCTCAAAGCCACACAGTGCTCTGCCCGGGGCAGACAATGACGCGGGGAGTTGACGACTTTAGGATAGAAAATTACAATGCTCCGCTAGTAAACAGCACCTGGAAGTTCGCTAATGATTTTTACAATTAACAGCAGCAGTTGTGGTCTGATTATTCATGTGAGCTCTCTCTGAAAGAAAAGAAAGGAAGCAGATGTTGAAAAAAGTCACATGGCTTTGATTGTACTGGGGGGGTAGTGGTGGAGAAGGAAGGGTGGAAGGGCAGAGGCAGAAGGAAGGATGGAGTGTGAGGTCGAGATGGCTTCCTGTTATTCTCTGTAGTCTCTCATCTGCAAATCACACCCTCCCGATGCGGGAATTAACCCTCAGATGGGTTAGTAGGGGAATGACTCCTTTCCACATCATGCATATTTAAAATCCTCCACATTTCACCGGGGTTGGGCAATGCCATCGGCACCTGAAATATTCGGCACAAACCTAGATGATGGGTCTTTTCCTGTTTCCAGGCTGTCATTAGGTGGCTCTGCCAAGCATGGAAGGTACTCACTGGCTTCTCCTAAATCTCATCCGGTTGTCACGGTCGATGGTGAGAGCTCCCCTTTCAAACAGGAAATCATCTGTATTCCATTTGAAAGCTAGATGACAGATTCCATGTTTCTTCACCCATTACTGATCTTTTTAAATTTCTCAGTCTGTGGTAAATGCCATTCCTTTTATCTATTCGTGCATCAATTAACTTTATATATTACAAGGATAATACAACACATTGAAATAATGTCTGAAGAATTAAATGTTCTCTTAGCTCGAAACACATAGGCAGCTGATAATTTCATTTTTCTATTTTATCCTGGTCTTTGTCTAAACGAAGACTCATTCGAAGTAGTTGCAGAGAGAGGAAGGTCTATTTTTAAAATCACAAGGAAAATGTTTTCTATTAACTCACAGTCTTCATCTATATAATGTTTGGAATTATGTCTTTAGTTGTTCAATGTATTTATAATGTAAATGTGACCTGTTACTGATGGGGAATTTTGTATTATTTTTGACCACGCTGTAATGGTTGCACTCAAGTGGAGTTTTGCCTCTGCTGGATTGTTCCTTAGGGAAGATTCCAAATGGTGGGGTGGCCTGGTCACAGGGGGTCCGGTCACCTGGTGGCGCGGGCTTCTCGATACTCAGCTGACTGGGCAGCGCCCCCAGGAGGCCGTGCAGGCAAGTTCAGCACAGGTCCTCGACACTGGAGTGGCCGTGAATGCGTGTGTGATCGTTTTTCTATTAGCTAGTATCAAGGTGTTTTTCAATGAGTATCTTTCATTATTGTTCAATTAAATATTTTTTAATTTTTAATTTATTATATTATCTTCCATATGTCAAGGGACTATTGATATTTTCTCATTTATCCACTGCCGAGATCTTAATATTTCATTTAGCATTGTCAATAGACTATATTCTCCATGAGTACAGGGATCTATATATATATATACACACACACATATATATACATATATGTGCATCTATTTTTTTCTTTTCGTTTTGTTCTACTAATGCTTATGATGTGGGATGTAGATGAAACCCTGTCCCAGAAGCACTTGGGGCCAGCAGAGGAACGGGAACGGGCAGGGAGGCCAAGTGTGATCTCAGGATTCACGGCCCCCAGCCTGGCCTTGTCTCGGCCGAGTGCCACGGAGCCCCAGTCCCAGCAGGGGCAGCCACCTCCACAGTCCTGACCCGTGTCCTCCTCTCACATCCCCGTCCTTCCTCGCCCCACGGGTCAGGTTCTTGAGTTCAGGCTCCAGAAGGAACGTCAGCACCACTCAACGAGTTCCTTAGTTTGCTGCCTTTCAGTGGAGAAGAAGGAAAAGAAGGCGCGTTCTCAGGAGTGAGAGAGGGCCTTGCTCTGGGAGAGAAAGCACAGGAAGGGGAGACAAAGCCGAGAAGTGCCCGCCACGTGGTTAGGCCAGTTTCTGGGGAGCTAGTTGCTGATTCGCTGCTGCCCGGCCCCAAGCTGGTGTTGCTATTCGCAGTCAGCCCTGCAGTCAGCTCTGGTCCCCATTCTGTCCCTCTCACTTAGACCCATATACTTGGCTCAAAGACGGTGCTGTAACAGCACTTGCTGAATGACTGAAGAGGGTGCATATAAATCCTTTCCCATGCTTAGATATTTAGGCGCATAATGGTTACTTTTAAAACAGTCTGCTCTAAGCTAAGAACGCAACAAACCACCAATTTTAAAGACTAACCTTTCTTAAAAGTTCATTATTAAATGGAAATAACTGATTACTAAGTTAAAATGTAAATACTATTTTTTAAATACTAACCTGGATTATTTCACACTCTTGACCAGGGTTGTTTTCATAATCTTTTAGCAAATGCCCACACTAAGTATGCTTGTGCAAATTCCCCAAATTTCAAGCATTTTTGATCCTGCCCCCTTAAGATACGGATAATGAACTAGGAAAGATCGTAAACTATGAGCTGGGCTTACCCTTCTCCTTTCCTTTCTTCGTCTTTCTTTTTCCAACGTTTCTGTTGCTAAGAGCCCGGTGGGACTTTGGGATGTCCTTGAGATTGGTAATGGACAAAGCCATGTGGTTTAAATGGCATTTCTATCTGGGTCCAGTTTGGATGCAAACTCTGTGCTTCACTTAGACGGGCTGACAGTTATGCTGAGCCTTTGATCTTTAGTTTATGGTTTATTTTCTGGTGATTCCCAGGGACAGCTTTCTTGACCACACCACTGTACAGCCCTCGGAAGACTGTCATTGTTTCCTGCCAAGTCTGTGTGTCCACAGTAAAGAGAAAATCATGTGCGAGAAGTTGAGTGGCTGGAACTATCTCTTACACAAGGGAATGGACCAGGGCCAACAGCCAGAGGACTGATGACTTCCCTTTGTCACTTGCCTTTATCTCTTTTTTTAAGAGGTGGGACATATTGCATTGATGTCATCTGAAAGCGCTACTGCAGACATGTCACAATGAAAGTGCAGGGGAAGCTTCATAGGTACAAAGAGACAGAAACAACATCAGCCTGTCTCCGTGGATGTCTGCCCAACATGCCTTCATGCGCTGCAGCCCATTCCCCCTCAAATGAACTTCAGCTTTCTCACTCAGATTCGAACTGCTATTGAATGCCTGGCATTTTTGGGTGGTTCCCTGTGATCATGTGTATAAAGCACTTGGCAGGGAGCCTAGCACGTTCAAGTCTCGGTAACTTTTAGTTCTCTTTCCCTTTCTTAACAGACAGATGGAGAATGTAAATAACTTCTTGCACATTACGAAGTTAGTAGAGTTTTGAAACCATCAGGCCTTAATGGTCTAAATATAGGCTCCACTGAGTTACACACTGAATTTACTAGGTGATTGTCTCATGTACATGTGAAAAGCCTTTGTCTTTGATCCTTCTGTGGCTTCAGCATCTGGATATTCAGAGTCACATAACTTGTATCCCCCACAAAATGTCAAAGTGCACAGAATTGTAAAACCGAGAATTGGAAATTGGCCTCCAGTCTTTTTGGACTTGGCTGCCCAGTGGAGATAAAATCAGAAGCGTCTGGAGGTATTTTTTACTGGCATGAAATTCCTTTCTCATTTTCAGTGTCCTTTAGTCCCCGAGGTTATAAATCTAAGCATCTCCTGTTGAAATGTATCTGCTTCTTCTAGCAGGCACCCGAGGGTATTTGTTTCTCATTCCCCATCTACTGGATTCCATGGGTCAACATGTTATTGGGAAGTGGGGCAGCATCAACAAAGAGGAGCACCATCAAGAGAGAATGTTTTCTCTTTGTTTCAAATTGACCTACTACTCACGGCTGCCATTCTGTCAGCTCATGGGCAGTCTCCACTCCAGAGCTGACATGCCAAACGCTTCTCCCTAGTTTCTCAGATTGGGAAGACAATGGAGAGACACTGGGACTGGACAGGGGATTGGTTGAGAAAATGGCATCCTGAATCTATACATCAAACATATTCCAAACACAGCTGTCTAATCCGAGGGCATCATGTGTCCTCCAGAGCATGTCTCACTGCTGCCTGTGAATGATGACTCTATGTGGTATTCATGCTGGAAACAAGTCTTCCTCCTAAACAGAGACATTTCAGTGTGACCAATGAGTAAACCAAGAGTGGAAACTACAGCGTCTGTTCTGCAGACACGCGGCCCCACTGACATGGCAGCAAGGCGGACCTTGGATGGGACAAATGGTCACCAGCTCATTCAAACATCCCTCACCTTCCACTTCTCCAGAAGTTTCCAGTTCAGACCCATTGTTTTTGCTCTTATTAACTACAACGTGTATCGTGGACACTCCTATCCTGAGAATTTTTAGACAGAAGATTGGGAGGCTCTAGAAAAGGGAGTGGATTGCTTGTATCTAAACTACTCTGAAGAGGCCACGGGTGATAGAGGCTGACATATCTCAGAACTTCCTACAGTCTGACATGAACATCAAGGGAGGGCTTTGGGGAGTGAAAAGGTTGTTGAGTCCCCTTGCCAGGAGCAGGAGCTGGAAGAACACAGAGGTAGCAGCCTGGAGCAAAGGGACGGAGTGGACTCACGGGTCTTTGATTATTTTTGAAATTCTGTCTCCTACTTCCTGCACAGGCTTCCTGGATGAAGGTCTGTCAGCGTTAAAATCAACAAGTAAGCCAGCATTGGCAGCCTCCTCTCAGTCAGAGATGCAAGGGCATCATTCATTCAGCGCTAGAGCAGAACCCAGGTAAAGTCCAAGCAGACAGAGCATCTACCTGCCAGTTTGAGGGGAGGCCCCCAGCAACACCTCCATCTGGGAGCTATGCGATTCCAGGGAGGCTGCTGCCTCTCCATGAGGACAGCGCCTGGAGAGGAGACCCAGGGGACCCAAGGAGAGGGAGTCAAAGAAAAGAGAGCAGCGGCGCACTCTGGTGGCCAAGGGGAGAAGCCACAGGAAGTCCTACACAAGCTTCCTGGGGACCCAGGTTTGAGACCCAGGGCTGGGGGAACACCAAGATGAAACTTTAGATAAAATAAGTGATTGCTTCTTCTTCTCTCTTCCTGTCTGCTTGCCTACTCACCTTCATTCTTGCCTGACGTTTCCTTAAAAGAAGAGAGAGAGAGAGAGAGAGAGAGAGAGAGAGAGAGAGAGAGAGAGAGAGAGAGAGAGAGAGAGAGAGAGAGAGAGAGAGAGAGAGAGAGAGAGAGAGAGAGAGAGAGAGAGAGAGAGAGAGAGAGAGAGAGAGAGAGAGAGAGAGAGAGAGAGAGAGAGAGAGAGAGAGAGAGAGAGAGAGAGAGAGGGAGAGAGAGGGAGAGAGAG
>RJWH01006609.1:0-45759 GCA_004363575.1 Solenodon paradoxus
GGGCCTGTCTCGATGCACTTTTAAGTCAGGGATTCGCTAGGACTCTTGCTTCAGCAGTGTTCTGGAAAACTTCCCCACCTCACTCATTTCTTGGCGCTCTACTCACACTGCGACAAGTGCATTCTTCTGTTTAAAATGTCTCTAGGCCTTTTAGCTGTTATAATAGATTTTATTTTCTTGACGCTTTGTGTAGTTCGTCTTGTGCCATCAAGCGAGGCGTCCGGGGAGGCTGGTGGCCTTCACTGGAGTTTTTCGATGGACTTCACCGAGGTGGCTCCTGCGCGGGAAGGATTTGTTTTCCCTTCTCCATCGCCTCCTTTGCTCTGCCTTCCGGCCTGTATGTGATCCTGGCCTTGAACACACCTAACAGCCCTGAACCTGGTGTTTTCCAGTTAACGCTTTTGTGCCCAGTCTGTGTGGTTCGTTCAGCTACAGCTGTGGGTGGACTTGTGTCTGCATCCCATGTACCTTTTCCTTCTTGGCAGGTTTTTCATTTCTGACTCCTCAGTTACATGTGTTGCCAAAGAGGTGATGACAACACAGGGTCACCATTAATAGCTCTGTTTATAAAACGTGGGGACAGGCTTGGCAGCTTAGTGAAGGCCACAGGGCCAGGAGGGAGCAAAATCGGCCTTGTGGGGCAGTGCTGGCAGGTGCTGGCCCTGGGATGGCCTCGCAAGGTGCCACCTTGCCGGCAGTCTAGTGGCGAGAACTATTTGAGGGCAGGAGTTGTCCCAGTGGAGCACCCAGAGTGCTTCCTCCAGGGGCGGGTTCTAACCCAGTTTCTGAAAGTAATGCGTTTTGAGGGTGGATTTGGTATTCCTTCAACTTCTGCGTTTGTGTTTTTCTGGAGCGATGGGCTCGCTAGTGTTCATGGATCCCTTAAAAGAGATCTGAAATCTCAGAATGGGTGAAGAGCCCTGATAGGGGTGACTCGTGATGCCCCTCCCCTGTAGGGGTCACTGGAGAAGCCTGGCTGATGCTCTTGGGACCCAGTAGGAAAGTGGGTACGCTCTGCCCATACCCCCATCCAGTCTCAAACTCTTCCTTTCCTTCTTAAAGTCTGTGAAGAAAACTCTTTAAAACTAGCAAAGGGTTAGAGGCTAGTTTCTCTTTCAGATTCTTGGAGAAAATGCTGCGTGTCCTCACAAGTAGTCAGTACGGTGTAGTGTGCACAGCATAGCTCCACAGCCACCGCCACCCTGTCACCATCACCCACTTTAACAGTCAACTCCTGGCCCCTCCAGCTCCCACCCTTTTATTCTTTGGAAGCAAAGCAGCCTTATCATTATTTTCTGTAAACATTTCAGGATCTCTCAATTATAAAGCTGCTTTCAAAAGGCAGAAATGCAGTGCTATTCCCATAGGAGATTATTATTTAGTCACGTCTCCTCCATTTCCCCAGGTGATCAGGTGTGTGCTTGCTGCACTGGCCCCCTTGTCTGGGGGCCGAGTCCTGGTGGGGACAGCCAGGTGACCTGGTGGACGGTGGATCCCCTCGCGGGCTCCAATGGTATCGCTCTGCCTGGGGCGGGAACCTCAGATCAAAGGGCAGCGCACACTCGGCGCTTCAAAGCCACCGAGCAGCTTGGGCTGCTGCAGAGAACGGGAGCGCTCTGCTGATGTAACCGTAGCCTGTGAGACAGGTTCTTTTTTTTTTTTTTTTTTTTTTTTTTAATTTAAACAAAGACACCCCTTGTTTGTTTAGAGAGGTGAAGCGTGTGCCACAGAGAGCACGCGGGATCTGGAGGTCTCCCCTCCTGGGCGGATGGGGCCAAGTAGGACAGGAATGCTGCAAGTGGCCGAGTTTTCTCTGAGGAACTTTCAGGCTTTTCAGTAAAGAGTAAAGCAAACTAGACTAGATACAGGGCATGCATGCTCTGCACTGCTTCTCTGTTGAAAGCAGATACTGTTTATACTCTGGGTGTTTGGATTGGTTCCCTAGTGGTGCTCTCAGGTTTGAAAGCAGCACCCTCTAGTCCAGCTTTGGAGGACACCTGGTGAGCCAGGTGGGAAGACAAAAGAGAAAAATAGGCAAGGGGTCTGTGGGCTGCCTTGGGTCCTTCCTGCCCGGCTCTGCAAAGCTCTGTCCCTTCCCATTGGGTGTGAAGGGCTTGCCTGAGGCTGGCGAATCGGGGGAGGGGTTTCCCAGAATGTAACTGAACGCCAGCATCTTCACGCGCCCGGACCGCTTGTTCGCCCAGCCTTCATAAAAATCACACGCACCTGGCTGATCCCCCGGGGGTTCCCGGCTTAGGCTGCTGTCCCTGCCTTTCGTGGTGTCTAGTACACGTGTTGGTGAAACCCACGTAGCACGTGAGTCTCCCTGAGTAAAATCAGAGCCATGTTCTTGTTTAATTAGTGAGTCTTCTGGACAGTTTGCGGCACAGAAAGATCAGGCTTCCAGACTGAACCAGCTTGTTGGCTGCTGAGTTCCTTCCCAAGATCTCCCCCTGCCGGAGTTCAGGGCTTGTGGGGCGCGCACCAGGCTCCGTCGTGGTGACTCAGGGCTGTCTTGGCCTCTCACAGGCACTGCGTCCAAATCCAACATGTGCGAAACCAGATTTTTCTTCTCTCTCCAAACCTACTTCTCTTGGGTTTTTGTTTGTTACTCAACCCCCCCCCAAAAACCAAAAAACTGTTACCAGACTATTTTCTCTTTTGACTTTTTCGATGCCTTTGTTCACCCATCTTGAGTTGTCTGTAAGCTCCTTGAGGGCAAGACTGGGAAGTTTTTCCTTTAAAAAAAAACTACAAATCCGATTTCTCCCATTTTTTACAAGTTTCCAATATTTTATTATGAAAAATTTGACATACTGGAAAATTGAAAGAATTTTACACCCAAGTGTCCAGCACCTGTATTCTACCATTAACGTTTTACTGTACTTGTTTGTCATATCTTTCCATCTGTGCAGGTGATATGTCTTTCATATTTGAAACTGCAGCACATAGTAAGTGCTAAGAGGTTTTAATGAATGTGACAGGGTTTTGTGATGTTCCCTTTTATTCTGTTTGTTTTTAGCTCTTTTTGAGTCAGCTCTTCCTTTCGTCTCTCAAGCTGGAAATGGGCCCATTTTGTTCAGAGGCTGCAGAATTTCTGTGTCGCAAGCGGGGGCCGCTGCTCTAGTGTTTCGATGTTCAGCTCGGGGAACTGCTGGTGGGTTTTAAACACATTGATTTGAAAAATCGCGTTAAACAGTATTGTGGCTTTTAAGTCAATAAAACACGCTTCTTGGAAAATCAGCAAGAGCTTATGCCATGAGGGAATTTCATGGGAATCAGCACCACTTATCAGGCATGATCTTTTTGTAGGAAGACTTTAGCTTTCACCTGTAAATCTGCTCGGAGGACCTTGGAAGCCAGCGGAATTTTGACATATATGTAAAATAAGTTAAGTTTGACACAGTGGAGATGGAACTACCCAGGAAGCTTCCTCCTTTTTTATCAGTTTGCTTTATTTACATCCCCTCAAAAAATAAACTGTTGCGATTGTAAAATATTTTAGATAAAGGAAGCACCCTAAGGAAATAAACAAGGCCTACAAGTTTGCCTGATTCTGCCGTCTTTTTTCTCTTCATAGAAGAGGCCAGCTCTTCATTTATCACAGAGTGAGCCTTCTGAGTTCTAGCCTGTGGCTTCTCTGCTTAAGGGATTTGAGCTCAGATAGATTTTCACTTTAGAGTCGTGCGTGCGTGGCGTGCGCATGCGCTCATTCAGAAAAGTGACCCTATCATGCAGTCTCCCAGGCCTGCAGGGCGCACAGATGTCTGTGATGTGTGTTGTGCTGTGGACTTGCTGACACTCTGCCTTTTACAGCAGTGCTGGACCTGCGCTCTCGCTGCAGCTGTAGAAGGCAGTTGCAGTCTTTAATAACGAAGCTAACACCATCATCTCCAGTTTGATCCTGTTCAGAGACCCTTGTTCGGTCTAGATCCGTGACCCAGCACAGTTGTGAGTCTTGGTGTCCCCCTATTCCATCTTGTATTAATTTTTGCCTAACTTTTTTATTCTGAAGTTTTTAAGCCCATAGAAAAGTTGAAAAAAATACTTTGTTGTGTGGCAAACTATTTACAATTTCTAAATTTGTACCTTCTCTCACATGTAATCAGTGTGCGTGTGTGTTCTGTTTTGGCT
This sequence comes from Solenodon paradoxus, assembly GCA_004363575.1. NCBI lineage: Eukaryota > Metazoa > Chordata > Mammalia > Eulipotyphla > Solenodontidae > Solenodon > Solenodon paradoxus. Next base: position 4,135 of record RJWH01006609.1, read on the forward strand.
AGACCATTTAAATGTTGCCAGCTCATGACACTCTACCCCTCAATATTCCAGTATACATCTGCTAAAATTAAGTGGTTTTTCTCTACTGTGCAATCGTCACACCTGTGCTCTTGACTTATTTACAGTTCTGACTGTCTCAGAAATGTCTTTTATAGCCAAATTGAAGTCTTTAAAAAAGATCCAGTATCTATTTAAGGTTCTCTTTATAGGTTCTAACTCTTTAAGTACTTATATTGCAAATATGTACAGCCTCTATATGCTATTGGGAAACCTTAAATAAAAGTGAAGGCTTCACCCACAATTCAGCTACCACAACAAACCAAACCAGTTTCACTGTTCCATCTCTTCTTATGTTCTTTAAAAAAAATGAAGATGTGGATAGACTTTAAATTCATTGTTACAGTCATCCTTAAGATAATTGGAGGGATTATGGAATGTGACAGAAGACAAGAAAAATGACCAGAAGTCATTGTGCTGTTTTATTACATGAGCAAGAATTTTGTTTCTTTTAATACTTTTGCTGAGAGATTTGGAGTTTTAGCAAGAATACCATGAAGCCAGTGACCTTTGAGTCATGTTTGAATCAAGAGGGAAGAAATCATCTCTTCCTTTTGCTTATTCAACAATGGACTCTTTTGATGACGTAACAGCATCTGTAGATCTTGGGATTGATTTCTTTTTGCAGTGTGGTTTCTCCACCATCGATATTCGCAGCTGGAGAATTCTTTGTGGTTCCCACCACAGCTGTGCTGTGCGCTGGAGGATGCTGATGGCATCCTGGGTCTCTATCGATGCCAGCTAAAGCCTCTACCCCCAGATGCCAGTAGCAACAACTCCTCCCCAACTCTGACAATCTGGTTACCTCCAGACAGTCACTGAATGTCCCCTGGTTGAGTGGTGGTGGTGCAAAATTGCCCCTAGTTAAGAACCACTGTTCTAGAAACCGTAGAGTTCATTTTTGCTGGCGTTGAGATTCATAGTGCCACTGATAAATTTCTGTGGAGGAACATTTCCTGTTACGAGAACTACCTTGTACTAACTCTCTCAGTTTGAGAACCCAGAAGTTTCTAGATGTTACTCACTAAAATCAGTTGATAGATGACAACTTGATTGTGTGCCTTTCTGATTTTCACCCTCTAGTGGGAGCCTTGTTATCTGATCCTGTTGGGATGTTTAGGTGGCTGGGTCATTGAAAAAGTTCTTGTTAAGTTGAAGCGGAATGAGTGACTAACAAAGAATGATGGTTTAAATTATGTTTTCATTAAAGCCTGTAAGTGTACATTCAATCCCAAACCTTTGTGAATGGGTCCACTGATTTGCCACCTTATTTTAACCTTACTCTTTAATCCATTACTTAACATAGTTTTGTTTGTTATTTTTTAAAAAGCAAAGCAAAAACTTATATTCACTCATAAAACTCTTGGGAATTTTAGAATTTCACTTTTTTAAATCAAAAAGTTGTACATAGTTCTTAGTTTTTTGTTTTTCCTTGGCCTTCATTCAATCTTTTCAAAGTGTCTGACTTGGTTTTCCTAGGATGAAACTTTTTTTTTTTTCCCATTATTTAGGATTTAGTTTAGTGACTTACTTAGAGCAGGTGGAGTTGAAACACGGACAGCTGAACTGGTGGAATCAGTGGTATGTGGAGGTCTAGAGCGGTTTACCCACCAGGTTCCCGCAGTGAGAACAGAGAGTAGTTATGGTACAGTAGTTAGGTCTGCTGAAAGCACCATTGTAGTCTGAAGTGTGTGGGGAGGTGCCTGGGGAAGGTGGTACCCTGTCTGCGTGTGTGCCTCCTTAGGAAGACAAGAGGCAGGCCCCTTAGCCTCAGGTTTCTCACCTGTCACGTGGGAATGATAGTAATACTGGATTAATTACCGAGCAGATTACCCTGTAGGTTTACACACAGGTCACCTAACAGGACATGCCTTTGTAAAGGTTACATGGAACACTGGCCTGTTATTAATGAGCCAGCTCTTACTGACCCTAAGAATGGACTTGCTCTTTGGAGGATGTGTTGACCACTTGTTGTTCTCTGATCGCAGAGCACTTGAACCTGACAGAGGGCTGTTGGGCAGAAAAGGAAACAGGACGGTCTGCTCAGTGCAGATTCATGCTTAGTCCTGAGGAAATGGCTTTGGACTCCTACCACACTGATGGCGAGCGTGCATGGCGTGGCTGGCTCTTTGTCATAGATTTTTCTTGACTTGAGATTGCTGGATTCTCATGGATGAACCCAGAGAGCGGACAGGGTGAAGGGGCAGGAGGTGGGGACTTGGCTGGAGCACACACCATGTTCTCATCAAAAGTCCTTATCCATGCTTTGTCGCTTATGCGAAGTCAGAGACCTGCACCACCATGGAGAAAAAGGAAGTCATTGTTCCAGTGCAATGTTTTGGGGTTTTCTGGAAAGTAATACATGTTACTTATTTTTGCCAGGATGCCACTTTCATCCTTCTATCAGCAGGTTCACCAGCTTCGGAGCTGTCTGCCAGTCTTGTACAATTGAATGGCTAAATAAATTTTGTACTGATGCTCTTACCTGGAAGGTCCTTTTGTTGCGAAGTGTCATAGATTAGAGAAAACAAGCCTGCATGAATTGGAGCTGGACTGATTGTTCTTTGTGGTCTTCTTCCACTGTCCCTCAGAAGAAGCCAGGATCAGTGCGTAGGTGAAGATGCTGCTTTGTGAGTATTTGTGTTACCTGAGGAAGACAGATTGAGTAGCAGTCAGCAGCAGGAAAACCTTAGGTTTATTAGTGTACGGTTATCTTATAGCACAGATTCTGCCCTTCCTCTAGCATTAGTGTTGGCATAGGAATTGACAAAAGGAGGGGAAACAATCAAGGAGACTATCGCTTTGTTAGAGAACCCCACTCACCGTCCGTCTCTCTGTCCATCCGTGCCAGACACTCTTAGGCACTTGGGATTCTGCACTGGTAAAGATACAAATCTCTATCTTCATGGAGCCAACATTCTACTGGGGAACCTAGGTCCTAGCACATTGTCATTCTGGAACCAGAGAGATTCTTCCTGTCCAGTGTCACTGGTCTAGTTTGAAGAGGATGTGTGATGTGCCTTAGTGGCGTAAAGGCCGAGTGCAGTGCACACACATCCCAAGGTCCCAGGTTCGCCCCCTGGGGCTGGTGGTCAATGACCAAGATGAACAGCTAAATAAAATATACTAAATGTGCTTCTTTCTCCTCTCTTCCTGCCTGCCTGCTCACTGTTATTCTTGCCTGCGCCTTTTCTTTAAAAACAGAACAAAACAAAAAACAGTAAAGAGAGAATGTCATGGAGGAACAGCAGGCTTTGGTCAAATAGCAAAATACAGGTGACGTATCTATGGTCACAGAAGGTAGAAGACATGAGAGGGACACAGTGAGCTTGGTGATGTATCTCTGTAGACAGCCAGGTAAGGACAGTGCAGGTCATTGGCCAGGCATGTGACCCCTGGAAGAAAGACCTAGAGACTCGGCTGCTGCCTCACCTTCCTCCATCATGGCTGTACTCGCTGTCATCACCGCGCGCCCATTTGAAATCAAGACAAAGCCAAGGGACAGGAAGAGCTGATGTTGTCCTAGCTGGGGAGGGCCCTGTTCCCTCTCCTGGGCTTGAGTTCCTCGTCTACAAATGAAACCTGCATCCCAAAGGTCTTTCCTGGTTTGAATCAAAAAAAAGAAATTGTTGTGTAAGAATGTAACCAGCTGCTTCTCTGATCTTTGATCCCTGTCCTGTTGAGTGGAGGGGATCTGTTGCTGCTTCCCGCTACCTGCTCGGAGTGAATGCAGATTCTCTTTTGCTGATGTACAGGGTCTCAAGCACTGCAAGTGTGGTTGCCACCTGGCACCACTGCATCATTGTGTCAGCATGCCGGTAGTCTGTCACCACTCCTGCCCTGCAGTGACTCCATTGGAGACGTGGAACTGAGCAGAGCAATGGGTTGCTGCAACTGGAGCCCCAACAGCGTGGGCAGGACTGACCTGTGTTTCCTAAACCTGGTCTTAGGTGTCACTGGGCTTGCAAAGTTGCCAAATACCTGCTGAGGAGCTCTGCATTTGCTCTTTACCAGCAGTAAATCTTCAGTATGCGTCCTCTCTGAGATACTGTTCCTTCTCTTCCCTTTTTTCCTTGCTCCATTCCTCGCTCCCCCTCTGCCTTAAAGAAAGAAAGCAGGGCTTCAACTTATGTGGCAACAGATTGCCACAGTTCACTAGAGTGAAGTGGTGTTGTGCATGAGTTTCACTGATAACGGTGGCAAAATCCGATGCGCCCATTGGCCGAGCATGGCAAACCAGGTACTATTCGCTTGCGTCCGGGTGTCACTGGCTTAGGACCCAGGGCCGGGAAGACAAATGATGAACATCTAAATAAAAAGCTTTTTCCTCTCTCTGTCTGTCGGCCTACTCCTCCATTCCTGCCTGTACCTTTCCTTTAAAAAAAGGGAGGATGGGGAGGGGCGAGGGAAATCTTCCAGAGTGCCTCATCTGATTTCCCTTTCATAAGCGAAGCTGTATTTTAATAGTTTTTGGATTTGAAAATATCATCTAAACTCATGAACCAAAGCATTCTTTACAATGATACCCTAACTCTACCACTATCTTCTTAATTTTTCTAGAAATTATTTGAATCTTCTAATAAAAACTGGGAGATTGTATATAATAGCTATTTAAGAATGAATCAAGTCAAGTCTGAGCAGTGTAATTAAAAGGAGCTTTCATTATTGTTTGTATTTTTAAGAGAGGAACAGTCCCAAGCCTGACTGAAGCAATGTTGATGAATCAGGTGCCTCTTGAGCAGATATTCAAGTCCTCTCGGATGGGCATCAAAACTCCTAAGGAGTTAACGCTGCCTCTGCCATGTTTAAACATTAACTAAGGGCTTCCTCTGCCATTATCTGCTGCCAACAATGACTTGGAACACTTTCTGGCAGTGAGGCTGTTTTTCCTCTGAGGAGAAGCCGAACAGGATGAGAAGAGACATTGGGCCTCAACAAAGGAAGATCTTGATTATGTCCAAAGAAACACTGGCCTTGTGGTTGCAGAGTTTGCCTTCTTAACATTTGTCACCTCCTGTCAGCACCCCCCTGCAGCCCTCTGCAATACATGCAGTTACCTCAATCCAGGGAGAGGGCTGTAGTAGTTATTTTATTGTGTAGCAGCGAATGGCACCTCTTTTCTCATTTGGGGTACTCATGAAACTTGCTTCCTGGAGACCTAGTGATGACAAGGTGCAGTTAAACACAGTCTGTGCTTTCTGCTCGAAGATCCACATGTGGTAGGAATACTCGGCAGGTCACTCATATTTGGGGGATACGAATAAAAGGGGTGCTGTGCTGCTGCAGATGTGCTCGTTTGGTTATTAACAAAAGCCTGTGTGACCCAGAAACTGAAGCCCAGAAGAGAACAAAAGTACTTTCAAACTCACAGACGGGAAGACCTTGGAAGCTCTTGAGCAGCCCCTCTGGATGCTTTCGTCGTCACCTAGCTGCGTTGGAGCTGTGGCGCCGGAGAGTGTCCTGGCCTCGTGGGCCCCATAAAGTTTTAACCTGTTTCTGTATAGAGTGCTTTGGAGTGGCCATTTCTCTTTGCCTCTTATTTACTCTCAAACACCCTTTGGAAAAAGAGCTGATGAGGTGCATTGAGACTTGGCATCAAAACCCCTTCATTGATAGTCACTGCTCGGTTCTCCTGTACTTTGGGCCTTTACTATTGTTTTAAAAATGTTGTAAGGATTCGCTTCTGTGATGCAAGAAGATACACGTATGAAAATCTGAACCATGAAGATGTGTGGAGGTGAAAAGAAGAAAGCCTCCCCTGACTGTAGGTTTTCTTTTCTGTGCATTAATCCGTGTACCCGTTCCTTGCTGACCAGGCCTTCTCTGAATGTCAGGTTCATGAGAAGCAAGATAAGCAAGCTCCTTATGGCGTGCAGTTCAGGTTGGGTGAAAGAACACTCTCCCAGACAGGGAAAAGCGCTTACCTTAAGCCCTTGGGTTTTATTTCTTCTCCTGGAAGCTTCAGGCACTGCCCCACTGTCTGGATGTGGCTGGCAGGAGTCTTGATTCTTCCTGGCTTCTCCTAATGGGGCTCTTCTAGACTGGAATTTTTGAATATCTCCATTCCTTCAGCAGAGATGAGCACAGAGAGACTGCCTGTGAGCCTGCCCTTCATCCTTAGGGGCAGCCCAGTAAGAACCCGTCGATGACCTGGTCTGGCCTTACAGAGGCAGCCCGCCTTGGTATCCATGAGAGAAAGCCCCGTTGTTTCCAGGTTTCTGGTCACTGCCCGGACCTTAGCAGTGCTTTCTGTGGCTCTGGGGTGTGGGTGCTCTGCCCGCACCCCCTGTTCATTTGTCTTCATGCCGGGGTCTTTATCCTCTTCATACACCGCTCCTCGAGGGCAGCACTGCTGTCTGTACACCCGGAGGCCGGCCTCTCTGCTGTTGGACCCCCTGTGGGAGAGATGCCTTCACCACGGCCCTGACAAACACCTGCCAGCGGCCAGGGGTCAGCCTGTGCCACCTCTCCTCTCCTCTGAGGTTTGTTGGGTCCCAACCTCCAAAGGCAATAGCACACGATTTCCTTCAATTTCCTTCAATTCTGTCACTGGTATATAATAAAATCATTTTCCAGTACCTTCCGCAGTGTGAGGAAGTTCAGGGGTGCAACCTAAAACCACAGTCAAGGTAATTCCGGAAGGTAAATTCTGTGTTCTCCTCAGCACAGACGTCTCTCTTTGTCACTCACTTACAATGCCATTGTTTGCACTTATCTTGATGACTTTATTGCTGATTTCTGTTCACTACTCCTCACAAGCTCCTGTGTTTTAGCCACAGCCTAGACCTAGGCCCTTGCGGGTAATTCCAGTGTGGTCCATTTTGTCATTGCTACTTGTACAACCTGAGTCTTACTGCTGTCTCGCTGACCCAGCATTCTAGACCCATGTGGCCTCTCTCCTTGATGATGTGCTGTCTGGAGCCCAGGATGCCTTTCAGGACAGAGTGCCTCGCTCTTTTGGGATCCTGAGGCCCACTTACTGGTTGCCCTGGCCGAGCTCACGCAGTACCTGGAATGTGGCTCACTCCCCGGGCCCATGAAGATGTCCTGAGTAGTTGCTAGGTCGTGGGTGGTTTACTCAGATCCTTTTACCCGTATCCCTCTCCTACTCCACCCTGCTTTGGCTCTAGGAAGTAGTAATTTTTAAAGTAACTTTAAAAGATTGAACTTCTGTGCTACTCTTTACCTGGACTTGATAGAGCTTGGCCAGTTGACAGAAGCAGAAACACCAACTTCACGGGTCTCTCCATGCGGGTGAAGTCCAGTCAGTGGATGTACCTGGAGGGGGTAGCCCGCTGGGGAGCATGAATACTCCTAGACCTCCAAATAGGATCAGAGAAGCACTTGAGGGGCCCTTCCAAGGCAGGGAGTATAATCTATCAAGGCACCTTGTTCTGAGCTCTCATGACATTCAGGTTGAGGATTTTTTTTTTTTCCAGTTATGAAGATGAGTCTCCACCTCTTAAACTGTAAGTTGTCATGCCCTGGCTGGTGCGGTTAATATAAAAAATGAGGCTCGCGGCCATAAATTGGAAGATGAAAATGATAAATGGTTGCCAGTGAACCTTTCTCTTACAGTATATTTTTTTAAATAGCAAAAACCTCATGTCAGATTTGTTTGAGATTTGTCTCTGTCTATACCAGAGACTCCAATGGAAATGGGCTTGGGGGTAGCAGAGGAGCAGGGGATGGACAGAACTGGTCAGTTTGAGCTTGTGACTGGCTTGTGCCTTCCTCCCCGTGCCTGCACCAAGTTAGGGCATGTGTCTGGTCTTAAAATGCTGCCCATCCATCAACACACTAACCCTCTTTTCCAGTTCATTGTTCTGTTGTTTTGTCTCTAAAAGTGACGCTTGTTACAAAACCAGTTTCTGTGATCTAGAACCGTATTCCCAAACTTGTGCTGAGGAGTCATCTGGCCCTACTCTACGTGTGTGATTCAGTGGCTTTGGGCGCGGCCTGGGAACTTGCATTTCTGACAAGTTCCCAGCTGCTGCGATGGGAGATCTGGAAACCACCCTTTGAGAGCTGCTTGCAGGGACAAGCGCCATCGCGGCTTAGCGCGCTCAGCTGTTGTTGGCGTCGTAGAGTCCTGAGCATGCATGTGTGCAAGGGCATCTTCGTAAAAACAAAGGAGGCTCTGCCGCCCGTACTGTTGCTTAGAATAGTTTTACATTTTCGGAGAAGTTGCAAAGATAGAACAAAGAATTCCTGTATATCCTGTACCTGGTTTCTGATTGCTGTTATCTTACATTGTGATGGTACATTTGTCACAACTAAGGAACTAGCATAGGTATATTACATCTAACTATACTCTATACTATCATTCCTTTTTTTAAAAAAAAGAAAGGTTCAGGCATGAATGAAGTCGAGTAGGCAGGCAGGCAGGCAGCAGGCAGAGAGAGGAGGAAGCAGCATTTACTGAGTTGTTCATCTTGGTTGGTCCCCTGGCCAGAGGCGGTGGACCCAGCTGCTGCTCTACCAGGATGCGCCTGTTACTTCAAGGAAAATACGTGAAGGTAGTTTCAAGTCAAATGTCAGAACTGCATAGTGACATCCTATTTCCTATATATTTCAGTGTATTTTTCTGTGTACTTATATACATGTAATTGTGCATACACACAACTTACTTTGGCACATGCTTTTTTAAAACACGTCTTGAAAGTTTGTCAATAGCAGTATGTCTAGATATAGCCCATTGTCTTTTAATGGAGAGTATGCATTATTTTGTACCCTTTTAAAATTTAATAATACCTGTTTCTAGAATTAAAATCCAGTAGATTAAGGTGAGGCCTGGCGCACCTCCCTTATACCTTGCATTGGAGGTTAGAGATTATTTGCCTGTCTTTGTGGAGTATTTAGCATGTTCCAGCCCTGCCAAGCATTTAGTGTATATTATCTAATACAGTTATCAAAACAACTTGATGAAACAGGTATCATTATTATCCCTATTAGCAGATGAGGAAACTGAGGGTCAAGGAGGTTAAGTGAGCAAAGCCCTTTGATCACTTTCTACCTGAAGCAGACTTGCTGGCACTCTACATGCAGTGAGCCCTTCAGCATGGTGCGAACACTGGTGCTTCAGCTTCCTGTGTCCTGCCTGGTGCTGCAACCTGAAGGGGAGGACATCCACCACCTACCTGGGGAGAGATGCATGTAGCCAACTATGTGGTAACTTACACTAGAGGTTTTAAAGTGACTGGTACATTTCTGATACCCTTTTAAAAAAAAAATCCACTGAAGGAGGGGTGTGTGCCTGGAATCATTACAGTCAAGATGGAAGTTAACATCAGACTTAACAATCAGATCTTAGTTGGAATGATTGTTACTTTTTTTTTTTCTTTTTTTTTAAGGAAAGGTGCAGAAACAGGCAGGCAGGAAGAGAGAGGAGGAAACATTTTATTTATTTTTCATTTAGTTGTACATCTTGGTTGTTCCCACCACCCTCAGGACCTGAACTTGGGACCTTGGGATGTTTGTGGACGGTGCCCAACCTCTACTCCCAGGCACACGTTTTGGTTTTTATTTTCAGCACTTTATTTTATTTTTTAATTTAGTTGTTCACGTTTGTTGTCCTGTCAGCCCTGGGTCTTGAATCAGGAGCCTTGGGATGTATATGGGAGTGCTCCCAAGGTATTCCACGTTTTTATGAGTATCTTTTTTTTTTTTTTGACGGAAAGGTGTAAGGGATGAAGGTGAGTAGGCAGGCAGGCTGGAGGAAAGGGGAGGTAGAAGCACTTTATTTAGTTTTATTTAGTTGTTGGTATTGGTTGTTGGCCTAGCTACCGGTCTTGGACCTCAGGATTGGGATGTATAGGGGACCACTCCCGGGTGCACTAGGCCACCAGGCCACCAGGGCATGCCCTGAGTATCTTTTTTAAGAGGAAGGAAGCAGGCAGGAATGAACACGAGTAGGTAGGCAAGTAGGCAGAGAGAGGAGGAAGAAGCAATTTATTTCTTTAGTTGTTCATCTTGGTTGTTACTGTATTTAATGAGTTTAATAACTATAAATGTGGCTTCTGTCCTACCAGTTGCTGAGTGGAAACGTGCCCTTAAAAATCTTTGGAAATTTCCAGATACAAATAAGGAAGGAACCAAAGTTTACACTTTTTTCTTATTTTTTCTTTCTCAGAACCAAATCTTAAAGCCCTCTGGAGCTCCCTGACCCCGCATCTTTGTGTTCTCCAAGCGTTCTCAGGACCTCCCTCGTGGCACGTAACCCTCTCATCCCATCTATGCTTTATTCTGTTTGCACCTTCTCTCCTCTGTGCAACTTCAGACTCTGTCTTTCATTCCTGTGTCCCCTGCAGTTTAATGGAAACACATTAAATATCAGTTTCAGAACCAGATGCTGTAGCCAGGGGGCTCATATCCTACGTGCTGCGGTGGGTTGAGCTTGAACACGATGGGTTCTTAAGATTTTTTTCCCAACCTCTTCCAACCATTCTTCTCCCCTGGCTTTTATAGCCGTTAGCCCTTTACACCCAAACTTGAGTTTTTAACATTGAAAGGTCATTGTGCATTTTGTTCGAGACTTTTAATGAATTATATCTTGATATATGAGTAGTTTGTGTTATGAGTTAAATTTATCCTCAGCGTTCTCACTGGGAGAAAGATTTATGTTGATATTTTCTCCCCACTCACATAAGCAGAACAAAACCTCAGCAGGCCTATGTCTGAAGTAGCCAGGACAATTCTGACCAGGCAGCCACAGATTAGAGAAAGTGTTGTTTGCTCTTTCCCTTCTCTACACAGGCTTGGGTTAGAGAGCATTCCGGCAAAGCTTCTGGGCCAGCAAAACTGGAATAATACTGTAAAGAAGCTTTGGTAGAGATGAGACTAAGTGAGAATTAAGAGAAAGGCAAGCCGTGCAGTAACCGGAAGAAAGTTTGGATCTGTCTCTGGGGAACGGGCAGTGAAACATGTTCCATGTCACCCTGTCTGAATAGTAATCTTAAGAAATATGGCAGTATGAGTTTTTTATCTCCTTCTGGAAAATCAACTGAAATCCACACCTTTTTAAAAATCCACTGTTTGATTCAAAGAGCAGGATTCCTTTTCTTGGGACAGGCCACACTAGGATTCTTTTTACTTTTTCTTTTTGAGTTTGGTACCCTAAGAGAGCCAGCTGTTCACAAAACGTAATCACAGGTTCTTCTTCCATTCAGACTTAATCTGGTCATTCAGAGGCCTTGCCCTCCCCTTCAGCAGCGACCAGCGCCTGACCTAGGACCACAGAGGCCTTTCTCTGGCCTCAGTGAGCAGTGGGTGGGTCGGGTCTCTTAAACTTAACCTGCAGTTGTGAATTGTAAAGAGACCAACCAGCAGGGATTTACTCTCTTCCGAAGTAATTTACCCTTGTAGCCAGAAGCTTCTTAAAAAAAACAACAAAAAAATGCGTGCGCACACACACACACACACACACACACACACACACACACACACACACACACACACATCTATATATATGACCAAATATAACAGGAATCTGTTTCACTGAGGTTGTTCATTTTATGGACAATTGTTCCTTTTCAGGCACTTGACTCACTCATGAATCCCCGCCCCCCCACCCTCTTTTTTCTGTTTTCAATTCTCTAACATGTTTAAGGACTGAAGCAGGAGGGCCTTATTAGGAAGTCTTTAAAAGTGCCCACATCTCTTCTTGCACTTCTAGTTTCCTCTGACTCTAAAAAGAGAGTAGAAATGTTAGAGTGTTTAGAAATCCTGTCCCTGCACAGAGGATTAGCTTGAGGTGACAGTGCTAGCAGTGGCAGCGGAGGAAGAAAATGCCAGCGCCCTTGCGCTGCTGCTTTGATGTACTTGCTTGCTTATTAGCTGTGTGGTAATAAGGTGTCTGGAGTAGTACAAATTTATACTTATTTTAATTCAGTGCAGTTATTTTTTTTTTATATATAATTTCATGTTTACCCTTTTCCACTTGGCTGAGGACAAATAGAGATAAAGCCTTGGCCTATTGAAAGAACCATTTAAATTTTGTTTGGTTTCTCTTTTTAACACAGCACATTTCATATCTGCAGAATGTGGTGCAGACAGATCCATTGATAAGACCAGATTGCATAAGCCTTCAACTTCAGAGAGTTGCCATTTTAGCTTTGTGTTTTCACACGGGATTCTGTTCTCCCTTTGTGTGTGTACATGAGCTCTATAACCTCTCACCTGTTCCAGGAAATCATTTTGAGCAGACCGTACCTTTGAGGGTTCAAGCATTTTCTCAACAAAGCTTGCCAACAGCTACATGATAAAGGTACAGAGCCGGGGCGAGGACACACAGATGTGCGCACCTGCCCGGGGGCCCGGCTTCTGTGAAAGCCCCTGACACCAGCAGACGGACTGTTCTTTTATGGAATGGAGGAACCCTGGCACTTTTATGTAGCCTGTCAAGCGCCCTTACTAGCAACCAGAACTTAAGTGAGTAATGAAAACCAGCTTTTGGCCCCTTCCCTCTTGTTGCTAGCTCTTGAGAATCATTGCCCATCCGTGGAAAGAACTTTGGCCTGGGAGTTGGGCGTCTTGGGCTCTCGCTGGGTGACCTTGGACAAGTCTCTTAGTGTCCCAAGGTCTTTCTTCAGATCAGTGAGTGAATAGGACTTGATTCTCAGGCAGTCCCTTCCCTGAGTCCCCAGTCTTCCCAGGGGGCTGGGGCTACATTTGGGGTGGACATCTCAGATGTGAAAGGGACTATCTGAGATGCCCACTTAGGAACTGCGAAGTCTGCTGGCACTGGTGTTTTCCACCTGGAAAAGCGGGGGCAGCTGTACCCAAAGGAAGGGGTGCCTTGAGATTCCCCTGTGTAGATCCTGCGGACAAGGGGCAGGTCTTCTCATCTCTGCGACTGGGGAGGGAGCATTTTGGACTGAGGATTTAGAGATTGTTTTCAACCAAGTATTGATCATACTTACACTGACTGGTGCTGAAAGCGTGTATTTGCACATCTGTAACAGTGGCTGCGTTTCTCTCTCCGTAGCTGAGGGCTTTATCTGGCCGTCTCTCGTGTATGCCCAAAGATGTGATCAGCACTTAAAAAGGCAAGTTCAGGAAATGCTGTTTTCTGCACTTTCTGCTCTCCTCTTGTTGAGCAACACACATCCACCAGGTTTTATGTTCCACTGGACAGCTGCTGCCGGCCGATGCTTTCCTGCCCGCTCCCGGAGGCCCCTCCCCCCATTCTCGCTCTGCTCAGAGGCTCCGAGGGGAGCTGCACCTTTGTGGTGGCCCTGCAGCTGCCGGACTTTGATGGGGACATGCTTGCTGCCCCTACACTTGCCTCCCGTAGCAACCAGTGCTTTGAAGACGACCTCTTGCTGTTTGCCTGTTGTCTCTCATGTTGGATTATAGATGAGAGATTTACCAGGCTGGGGGTGGGGGCCTGCTGTTAGCACATTTCCGCAGGGTTCCCAGCATCCCCTCAGCCTGTGCTTTCTCTTTCCCTGATAGGCGGTTTGGGGGGCAGCGGGTATAGAGGGGCTGTTTTGTGTAGACTCAAGGTTTTAAGTTTATAGTATTGTGCTGGTGGTGAGATGATTTGAAAATGGCTCTGCAGTGATCCCTTCTTGAAGCTATTTGGTCGGCTTCTCGTTTTTATTATAATGCGACTGACACACGGGGGTGGGGGGAGCTCCGTTTCCTTCCCTCTAGGTCCCCAAGTGCTGGCACTAAAGTCGCTTTCTCACAGACCCCGAGCTCTGCCAGATGACCTAAACCACCTCACATTGGGAAACCCAACTTCCCCGCCTCAGTGTCCAGCTCTCTTTCTTTAAAGCAGTAGTGTCCCATGACATGTGGCCCCGTCCCGTGCGGACAGCTCCTGGCATCCTTTGCGCAGCAGTGTGTGGGTTTCTGTTTAATCCTGTGGACTTGCCTTGAATGAGGTGGGGACAAGACAGAACGCGGACACTGTGGGCCAGCAAGGATTCCAAAAGAACCGTGGAGTAAAAGAAAAACCAGCCTTTTTATTTATTTATTTTTTTAAATTTGCGCAAGTAGAGAAGGCTAAAATAATATGAACTCCCATGTTAGTAAAAAGATCCAAGAAAATGACCTTTACACACTGTTGGTGGGAGGTAGGCACATGTATCAAGTATCTTAAAGATCTTCATGCCCTCTGATCCAGTTGTTCTTGAAAAACGATTTTCTTGAATTTATCCTTAAAAAACAAAAACCAGAGATGCATATCAAGATTTTTGTGATAAGACAGTCGCCAGCCGTGAGAATATCTTAATCGTGGGTTGGCTAAGCCATAGTTCTTCTGTTCATTGCGTAGGGTGCTATGCAGACATTAAATGGTTTGAGGACATGTAATGTCGTGGGAAAATGTTATAAGTGAAAAGAGCAGGATATAAAGCAAGAGATCATGGGATTCTAGTTTTGGTTAATTCTATGAAAAATTCTGGGGCATGTATAGAAAAAAAAGATCACAGTGAAATTCTCCCATCCCCAACTTTTTTCTCTGGCAGTGAGATTTTGGAATATGTTAATTTTCTTTATATTCCAAGGTTTCCACTGATCAGGTATTGCTTTCATAAGCAAAGAAAGTGTTTTTAAAGTTGACTCCTTACCCCACATAAGTACACTGAGAATATTTTCATTTAGCTAAGTATTTTTTTAACAGGTGAGCCAGGAAGATGCCTCTGCTCTTTATTTCATCATTAGAATGTGCCTTTTATTTCATTTATTTATTTTTTAATGCCACCACCATCTTTAAAGTTGCAGTTTTATCCAAAAGGAAGTTATGTCCCTTAGCAGGAATTCAGTAAAACAATATCATCTTTTATAATCATGCAATGATACCTGACTTAAAAATGACTGATTATGGTGTGCCCCGGTAGAGCAGTGGTTGGGTCAGTCGTCTCCGAAGGAGCAGGCCATATACCCCTGGGATCAAGTCCCGGATCCAGGGGATGGAGTAGGGGGTCGGACAACAACCAGTGTGAACAGCTAAATAAAAATACAGATGCTTCCTCCTCTCTTCCCGCCTACCTGCCTACTCACCTTCATTTCTGGTTGCACCTTTCTTTAATTTTTTTTTTTTTATTAGTATATTGGCATTGGTGCTTGGATTGGTTGTTTTGGCAAAGTGCAGGTGGAGTGTCCATTTACTGAAGGTGAATGAATGGTCGTGGGCTCTGGGAGCTCCTCTGTGAATGGTGGAAGTCACTAGCTGTGGGCCCTATCATTATTTGGAAATGTTTGTGATTCGGAAAGAATGAGAGGTATTAGCAGAAGATGGTTCTATGAGCAGACTGTCTAGGAGCATCAGTGCTGGAAGAGAGTTTCGGGGACTGGAAGGCGGGTTTCACTTGTGTTTGGCTTTAGTGGGTGATGGCTCCTGAGGGGAGAATGGTCGGTACTGTCTATTGAAGTAAACTTGACTCATGAGGTTGCTTGGTTGAGTGAGGGGGTGAGTTACTATCAAATCATGGTTCTTGACCTCCACTCTCACTAATTGCTTGGGAAACACATGAGAGTTAGAAGAGAAATATTGGAGTTATTTCCTGGGGGGTGTTGAGAGGCCAGCCCAGGATACTGGACTGTGGGTAAAACTAGCTTCTGTTGGGCTCATCATGTTGGGGAACTGGTGACTTGTGGGTTGGTCCTCTGGAGAGGGTTCAGTTTTCTAACATTCTCTTCTACCTGTTTTGAATCCTTTAACTAGGCACACGTGGGAAGTAACAGGTATCTAGATAGAATTTGTTTTCAACTGGTGCTCTGTTATCAGCCACATATTCCTGAATAATGCTACATTGTATTGATGCCACGTTAAAAAAACATCTATTCATTAATTGATCCTTTGGGTTGTTTCCATTCTCACTGTTAAGAACAAAGCTGCTGTGAGCATTCAGGTGCAAGTCTTCGTGTGGACATGTTTTCATTTCTCTTGGATGTGTCCTGTTATGGAATTGCTGGGGCATATGGTAACTGTTTCACATTTGGAGGAAGTGCCGGGCTGGTTTCTACAGTGACTGCACGGTTTTACATGTTCAGCTGCAGTGCTTGGAGGTTCCAGTTTCTCCTCAGCCAGTCAACACTTTCTTTCTGTGTTTCCATTACATCCGTCCTAGTGGGTATGACATGACATCTCGCTGTGGTTTTGATTTGCGCTTCCCTGATGGCTAATGATATTGAGCATCTTTCCATGTTCTTAGGCCAATTGTTCGGCTTCTTTGGAAAAATGTCTTTGTAGCTCCTTTGTTTACATTGGATTTTCATCTTTTGATTTTTGAATGGTGAGGATCATCATACTTTTAAAGTATTAAGGGCCACAAAAGACTTTCTTAGGTATATCTACCAATATTTGCCATATGAGAATTTTTAAAGCTTTAAAAATATTAAAGATTTAAATTTATTTAAATAATTAACCTATTACATGTTAACAACATTTTTCATGATAAACTACTTCGTTTTGAGAAGAGTGGTCTTGTTTTATATTTTTGATAATCTCTTTAATGCCTGGCTTAAAGGAAGACAGTTGGACTCTCATCTACTTCTACACCCAGTCTGTTGCAATATGCTTGGTTGAAGCATATGAAGAAGATCTGGTCTTCACAGATACGTAATTGGAAAAGAAATGGATATTAAATAACTTAAGATAATTATATTATTTGACACACTATTTCAAATTTTGACAAGAGGTAGTTTCTTAAGGGTTAATGACAGTGTAGAACCTGAAATCATATTGATGCACTTAGTTTTTACAGTAAGATCTCTTTGAATGGATCTTTTGCTAATGAATTATTTTGTGTTATCGTGTGCTAGTCATTTAGAAAATACTGATTCATTGAGTCATGAAGATCATCCAAGTGCTGACACATTTCATTAGACAGTGTCACTGGCACATTTGTTGATATCCTTACTTATCGCAATAGGAAAATCTTTAAGGATTGGGATTGTCAAGTTCATGGTCATAGGTAACATTTCCCAAAATTCTAATTTTGCTTGAAAGCTCAGATTTTATCGTTGACAGCAACTATTGTCAGTCACTTTTCTTGAGGTGACAGGCTCACTTCATTTTTGAGAAAATGTTTGTCCTGTCCCCATCTCCATGGCTATACTGTGTTGATTATTCTTTAAGTAAAAATGTTCCATGACAAGGTGGCTAGTCGGGCTTAGACCTCAGAATTGTAAAATGCTTGATCTTGAGGCCACATGGTATTGGGTGTGCAGCACAGGTGCTTTATGCACACTTCCCATTGTGCACAGGAGTTAACTGATAAAACTCATAGTTTTATTACTTCATCAGCAGTCTTTTTAAAAAAAAAAAAAAAAAAACGCGGGCAGAAATAAAGGTGAGCAGGCAGACAGGCAAGAAGAGAGAGAAGGAAGAGGCATCTTATTTTTATTTTCAGTTGTTTATCTTGGTTTTTCTCTCCTGCCTCAGGTCTTAAACCCTTAAACTTGGGCTGTGCCCAAGGTGTACTAGACCACTAGGCCATCAGGGCATGCCTTATCAACATTCTTAAGGAAACTTTTTTAATTCCAGTTATATAATAATTGAGAGCAATTTGGTACCACTGCCTTGAATTACACAACTATTCCTACCATTGTTTTTATTATCAGTACGCACCTCAGCACATATAATGTCTTAGTATTATTACAAAAGTAGTTTTGCCCTCAACAGTTTCCTTGAAAAGACTGAAGGACGCCCTTACCCTTACGGGCTTATACACTGGGTTTGAGACCCACTGGGCTAGATGACATTTAAGGGAAATGGGATACAGTTGTTTTGAAGCCTCTTTGCCTCTCTGGTATCTGAGAAAGTTAGCATAAATGTGCATGGTGACAATTATTTTAATGTGTTAATGCCTCTTGTAGTTGCCTTCCTTGCCTTCAGTAGTATTCAGCATCACAAAGCTATTACTCTTGAGGTTCTTTTGAAAAGAAAATGCTTTCCCATTTTCTTCTTCCTTTTTTTTTTCCCTCCATCGTCCACTTTGCCAAATGTGGTGTTTCTTTTATTTCATGCTCTGAATTTGAAAGTTAGTTTCCCTTCGGGGCCTTCCTCCATATATCAGTTTCTCAGGACACTCCTTACTCTGAAAACCCGAGACTGATGACTGGTCCAAGCCCAGGCCAGTGGTTGGCAGTGACCCGACCCTTGCCATGTAAATTCTCACTGAATGGCTTGAGACTCAAACTTAGTTCATGGAATTGTAAGGTGAGCCCCATTTCCCAGCCAATTATGACTCGATCTAAAGCCATAGCTGGGCCAGTAATGTATTTTGTGCCTTGTCCTCTTTAATATCTTGCCAAACTCTGAAAGTCTGCTGTATAGCTGCTGGCAACAGGCCCCTGCCAACAGTCTCTGAGTGTGTATTTTACACCTCATTTTCCCTTGTTTTCCCTTGTGATGGCACCTTGCCTGTGTTTCTCTCCCACATCTTTCCACCTACTTAATTTTTTTTTATTTAACTTATTCCTGCATTATGACACAGATATTTGACTTCAAAAAGCTACTTACTGTAAAAGATGCTGAAGAACGAAAATGCAAGTACCTTATCGTGCCCTCCTTTCTCAACCACTCGCGGCTCTCCTCAGGTCTCGTCTATGGATTGAATTCCTTCCCCCTCAAACTCCTGTATTGAAATCCCACTACTCAGAATGTGACCTTACATGGTGATGGGGTCTTTACAGAGGTGATGGAGTTAAAATGAGGTCAGTGGGGTAGAGCCTGATCAAGTAGGACTGGTGCTTATAAAATGGGGCCATTTGGGCACAGACATGCATACAGGGAGAGGGCCACGTGAAGATGGGAGTCAGTGATTGGGGTGATGATTCTATAAACTGAGGAACCCCAAAGATTGTCAGCAACCCATCAGAAGCAGGGAGAGGCCTTGTACATGGTGAGATAATACATTTCTGTTGTTTAAACCACCCACTTTGTGATACTTTGTTAGTGCAGTACAGGGAACTAACCCTGGCCTCACAGACTGTTGCTTTTCTTGGTCCTCTGGTTCACCTGGGACCTTTGTTCTTCAGGTCACATGGTGGATGGTCTCCCAGAGTAACGTGTACGCCCTTAGAGTCCTCCTTAGAGCCATGCTCTGCTCATGCTCACACTAAGGAGGTTGAGAGTGGGGTCTGCCGGAAGGATGATAGCTACGGTATTGGACCTGGAGCAGGTGGCCACATATGTCTGCCTCCATGTCCTCCCTTTGCAATTAGGGATGCTGAGCTCTGCTTGGCCGCCACTTGCTCCCCTTGCTTGCAAAAGCCAGGAGCATTGAGCCAGCCTAGTTATATTTGGCTTTATTTTTTCCAAGTGCTTTCTCCGTGGGACCCTCCTGCGGGCTCCCAGCTGACCACGTATTTGCACCACACATCAAGGCGACGTGGCCCAGAAAAGCGGGCTGCTGGAATATTTGGAGCCCCAAAACATTACCCTTCGTGGTAGTTTGGTTCTTGCCAGGATGTCCTTGTAAAACCTTTATGAAGATGTTGTTGTACTTGCATTGGAGGTTGAAAATTGCTGTTAACTTTGCTAAGACCCGTGTCCCCCAGGAATGCGGGGCACTGAGGAAATGCTTTTGGCCCTCCCTTCTGGACGGGCACGCCGCTGCAGGAGCTGCCTGCACAAGGGAGCTGGATGGACGGGTTAAGGGACATCGGCTTGGCCTTTGTTTAAAAATATTTAAAATATGTTTGAACCTCCCTTTGTCAACAAAGAACAGTCCCTTTCAACAGAGAAGTTTTTCATTTTCATGTTTTTTTGCAATTTTGTTCGGTTCTTTTGTATATTCCCGACTTCGGAAAAGTGTCCCTATTCACATTTTGAAACCCAAGTACAAAAGGCATTGCATGGTTGTGCTCTGTTTCGCTTAAGGGAACAGAGCAGTTTACTTC
Source organism: Solenodon paradoxus (assembly GCA_004363575.1). NCBI lineage: Eukaryota > Metazoa > Chordata > Mammalia > Eulipotyphla > Solenodontidae > Solenodon > Solenodon paradoxus. Next base: position 24,049 of record RJWH01006609.1, read on the forward strand.
TATTAAGAACATAATGTTTATGAAGATAATCTTCCCTGACTGGAGTTAATTTTTTTTGGTGCCCAGCTTTGACGATTAAAAAAGAGAGAGAATGTGTTTGAGAATGTGTGTATTTAAAACTTCTTTGGAATTAGGAGTTAATGGAGGTATATTAGTAATGAAAAAGCTTTGGAAGCTACAAAGAAAGCAGCTCAAAAGAGCTTCTGTGTCAGTGACTGCTGGTCTTAGAACCAGAAAGAATATTAACCCACTCAAAGGCCTTGACTATTAGGTATTGTGAGTTAAATTGCAGAATAAAGTAGTCCTTTCCTAAAACAAGATCCAGGTTTTTCCTTGCCTTTCTCTGTGATAATCAGTTTTGTGTGTCAGATTTCTGCTTCATTTCAGATCTTCTTGGGCATTTGACCAGTGTTATTAGAAACCTGAGATACTTCTTCACACGCACGCAGGAAGAGCCAGCTTGTGGCACAGCTCCAGGGCCCCCGTTCATCTTAGATGCCAGGTTAGACCGACATGTGAAGGGTACCTGCTGAGTCAAGGGTGTGCTTCCCTGCATGAAGGAGCTGGCAGGAAAGGCACGGTGGGGCAAGGCCCCTGCTTCTTGGGTTGGTTAATACATAACTCTTTTTAGAAATGAGCCCTAGCCATTACTCTAGATCCTCTGTATTCTTAAGCCAAATTGTTCATCTCGAGGAGTGTTTGGTCTCCTCTGGGTTATGGCTTTGCTCTCTAGCCACTAGCTCAGCCACAGCTTGACAGGGATGAGGCCACAGCCTGTGAAAGATCAATCTTGGGAATTATTAATTGTCTTAGTCAGGTTGCTTTGAAATTACTTGAGGGCTAATCCTGACAGTTAGCAAGAGTATACATGTTTTTCTCCTTACACCTTTCTCCGACAAGTATTCCTGTCCTTTGATTGATTTGGGAGCCTGGAATCTGAAGAAGATGAAGGGGGCTTTAGATAAACGTTCTAGACTAGTCCAGAAATTTCAGGGCTTTGGATTAACGTTAATGAAATACCACTAGTGACCAAAGTTCTATATCCTCAAAAGAGCTCTCTCCAGCAGTTATGTGCCCATCATTAATCAGATGTTTAATAAATGACCCTTACATCTGTTAGGTTTCTTCCTGTGAACTTGCCATTTTGTAAGTCAGAACTGGTTGAGCACTGGGGCTCTCACAGTCCTGCCTGGAGTTCTCTGGAGAGACTTCAGGTGTGTAGGGAGCTGGGAACTGTATCTGGTACTGGAGGGGTTCCCGCCTTGCTGTTGCATGTGTGACTTTGGGCAGGTCCCCCACACGTGTGCCTCCTCCTGCAGTTGACTGCCCTGCCAATGGGGGTGACTGTTGGTTCCACCTTATAGAGTTGTTTTAGAGACGAGAAGTGTCCAGGTGTATGAAGCACCTAGATCTGGCCTGTTACACAGTTTAGTCTCTGTGTTGCCATTATGTTAATCATTCTCACGACTCAACCTTCATAGTTTCTACCATATCTTGGTGCCACCTATTTTGGCCATTTATTTAATATTATTCTTTAAAGTGACTGTAATTCTAAAAACAAAGAACTGATTTTGTACCTTTTTTAGATGCTTTTTCTTTTTTGTATTTTATCTCTGAAACAGAAATGTCTTCACACCCATGGCATGTCCTGGTTTAACCTTTTTCTTGTCCACGAAAAGATTCTGTGTTTGATAGTGTCTTAGATTTAGCGAAAAGCAGTATTTTTAAAGGAAATGTTGAAGAATTTGTTAGTTTTTAAAAAAATTCATGACAAAATGAATGAATGTCTTTCATTTTGAAAAGCCGACTTGGTGCCCTCTAGAATCTTCTGCAGCCCTGCAGCGGCTCCTGGCCTGCCCTTCGGGAGACACCGAGTGTGTGCATGTTTGCAGTCGTATTTGTCGCAGTTAGATCCCCTACCAGGTGCAGGGGCCAAGGCTGTAGCTCTGCAGCCTTTCTGCTCCGCGCAGCCTGCTTTTGTCTGTCGTGTGTATTAGAGTTCTCTTTAAAGGTGCTTTGTAGAAAGGACGTCCGCTACTACACAGGGCTTTAAAATCATATTAATAGGCACACCCCTGGGACTCAGGAGGCTAAGACGGCTAAGCTGCAGGCCATTTAGAGTCTGTGGCCCTGTGTTTGAGAGCCAGGGCAGGGGACCAAAGAAATTAAAAAGTTGTAAAGACTGTGCACTCCAATGTGGGTGCTGCTTACAGCGGGAGATGGAAGAGAGTGACCCTTTCGGGGCCCAGTGGATACCAGGCACCTCAGGCTTGTGGCTGGCTGCATTTGGTTCTCCTGCCCTCCGTGGGTACTGATTCGTCTAGCTGCTTTCATTTGGCATATTTCTCAGTCTGGCTTCTCTCAGTGCAAGGTAAACAAGTTAACTGCTCAGAGTGGAATGAACTGTATCTGGTACATTTTGTCCTTGCATCTTACAGCGCGGACTGAGTGGTGCTCTGGGAGCTTGGCAAGGCCAGCCTTGGCCTCATCGCCAGGGAAGAGCGTGGACTCGTGGGAAGGCCGAGTCCTGGAGGAGAGTGCCCTTTTGGGTCCAGGAATTTCTCGCCAGTCACACGTGTTGGTGAAATGTACCTTTTGCACACTCACCTTCCCACCCTTCTCAAAGGAAGGCCGAGTTGCTTCTCAAGTCTGCAGCCACTGGAATGAGAATTCTGGTTCAACTGAGAAACTAGAGCTCAGAAACAAGAAAACACAGGTTGGCCTTAGAGCTCAGGCTCTGGCCTGGGAAGTGACCCCTGGGCTGTGAAACTAAGTGCTTTGGCCACTGCCCTCTCCTCCCTGCTACCTCCTTTCCCTCTCCTGGAGGAGCAGTACAGGTCAGAGTGGAGACGTCAGGCCTGATTAGTTAAAATCAGGTTAAAATTGATCGGTTAAAATTGTGCTCTATGGCTAAGAAGATGTTCAGTCGCCAACGTGCATGCTGTATCTGGAAGTAATAGCATCTTAACTACCATGATGATAAAAGAATCATATGCAAGCAGCATTTTTATAAATAAAAATTGGCATTTAGAGATCATTTTATTTCATTCTTCCCACCATTTCTCGATTGTTGAGTTATCATTTCTGTCATGTAGTCAAATTCAGAAAGAAAGTGGGAAGCCTAATTTGAGTATATTGCTTGTCTGTACTTGACCTGTTCACTTTGGGCTAGAAAAGTAATTTTCAACATGTTGTCAGAATCGCCTAGAAAGTATCGAAGACACCCAGCATCTGCCCCAACCAGAGAAATGATGATTGGGGCTGCTCGTGGGTGTGGTTGAAATATGCGTTTTTGTTCAGTTTCTTCTTTGAGGCAAAATCTATGCAGAGTGAAGAGTGCATATCTTAAGTAAACTACCTAATAGGTTTTGATGGATGTGTCCCCTTGTGTCACCCAGTACCAGTCAAGTAAAGAGCAACATGGCCATCGTGCCAGAAAGTTCCCTCGTGCCCCTCACAGCCAGTCCCCACTGGACTGCATTTAGTGGTGCTTCAGATCTTCTTATGATGGCGATGACCTGGGGCACTGGGGATTCCTGAAGGCAGCGCAGCTTGGCAGTTCCATCTCCAGGAAGGTGGCCCGGGGTTGATCCCATTGTGGGATCAATGCTCTTGGATTCTGCCGACCATATTGACAGGGACCGTATTCGGAAAAGACCCTGATGACTTGATGAAACGGAGTAGCGGTGTGCTTACCTTGGGGCCGGCCGTGCCGTCCCTTTCTGAACTTGGTGTTTGCAGCTCTAGGGGTGGAGGTTACGTTGTTCAGTCTCAGCTCGGAGGCTGTCTTGGTCACCGTGGGCTGCTGTAACAGGACCCACAGGCTGGGTGGCATATCAACAACAAAGCTGTTTCTCATAGTTCTTGAGGCTGGAGGTTAAGATCAGGTGCCGATGTGCTCAGGTGAGGGCTCTCTTCTGGGTGCAGACTCTTATTGTGTCCTCATGGCGCATGTGACAGGAGGCTCTGCGGAGCCCCTTGCATAAGGCACCAATACCACTCATGAGGGGTCCACTCGTGACCCCTAGCACCAAGGTCCCACCTGCTGGCACCATCACCTCTGAGATGGGATTTCACTTGGGAATTGGCAGGTGAGGACATTCAGACCACAGCAGAGCTTGTTGCTTGCCAGTTGCCTGCTTGCTCTGACTCCTCTTAGAGGGGTCCAGGCGTCCTGCAGTTCTGTGGTTAGGATTTCCCAGCTGCTCGCTCTTCTGTGGCTGTTCCCAGTCGTTCTGGGTGCAGAAGCTGGTGCCCTCCTTGGCTTCTGCCTGGTGACTCACTGATCTCCATCTTTTGACGGTGTCGTTTGACATGTATTATCTCATGTGATCCAGAGCCACACCCCCCCTGCACCCCGACTCCCGCTCTCCACCCCGCTGGAGACAGAGCACACGTAGAGTAGGCATTCGGAGGTGGGAACAGTGAGTGTCGCCGCCGGATGGGTAGAGCTGGGCCATGAAGAATGGGCAGGGCCAGGGAATGGGGCTTAAGAACCTCCTAGTAACTGAGGTGAATTTGTGGTGCCATCTCCCTTTTAAGCCACATTTTATACTCTTTACCTTTTTCTACCTTTCTAACAACTCTGTAAATTAGATGGGAAGCTAATTAAAACCTGTTTTATTGCTGGGCACTTGCGTCCGGAGAGGAAAAAAGTGATTTGTCTGAGACTGCCTGAGGAGACTAGTGGCAGCCTGCACTCCGGCCCCTTGCTGTCTCGCCTTTGTGGTGTCACCTGCCGCCCACTGGTCTCTGACCCCGGAATACCTTCATTACTGGCTTCCTGTGGAGTTTTGTTTTGTTTTGCACCGCATGGCACTACTAAAACAAAATCTTTTTAAAACAACAGTTTCCTGTAATCTCATAGCAACAAACACATTTCTTTATCTTCTAGATTTGAGCTGATCCTGACTTTAATTTGATACTTGAAAGATAACTTGAGGAGAGCAGGGTGAGAGTATGTTTGGACCTTTTTGTTCTTTTCTTTATTTTTTTAAAGGAAAGATGCTTGCAGGAATGAAGGAGAGGAGTCAGGCAGGAGAGAGGAGGAAGAAGCATTTATTTTATTTAGTGTTCATCTTGGTTGTTGCCCCAGCCCTGGGTTGTGAACCTGGGTCCTGGGATGTGTGTGGACTACACTGGCTGGAGGGCACAGACTTAACCGTTAAGACACCAGAGCACACTGCCATTTTTTTCTCTCTGAGATTGTAGGGAAGAATTAGATTTCAGAGTCTAAATTTAAGCCGGTCACTAGCAAGATGTGTTACTTTAATTAAAACATACAATTTAAGTTTTCTAGGTGCCTAGTTGGCCACATCTCAACTGCTCAATAGCCGTATGTAGCTGATGGTTGCTAAATAAAACAGCATCACCGCTGAAGGTTCTGTTGGACAGTGCTGATCTAAAGCTACCGTCTCAGCTAAAATGACTTCTCCAAAACCTCCAGCCCTCTGCCACCTCTGATATCTCTATAACCTCTGACTTTACAAGGTTGACTTGGAGTGTCGAGGCTTACAGTGAGGTTGTCTGTGGTATTGACACCGTCTCAGCTCACGTTCTAACATTCTCTGGTTGTCTCACTAAAAGACGCAACCAGACCTGTGTTTCTCCACAGAAAGGGAGGACCTCTCACGTTAGCTATGAGCACTCTTGGAGGCATGCTGGTCTGGTTGGGCAGCAGGCCTTGACGGAATCTAGAACCAGTGTATTTAATGTGCTCCACGTCTGTGTGTCATATATTGCGTGTGCCTTTTAGTCTTGCCTGTGTGCAGGACCAGGTGTGATGGATGGCTTATGTAAAATGTGAATATAAATTCTGTCGGAGCAGCTGATCTCCGACTAGAATTTGGTTCGTCTGTTCTTTGGTTTACAAGAACGAAGAGTCACAGGTATTGTACCAAGATTGGAGTTTACAAAGCCTGAAGAACCAAGTTCATATTTACTGTTCTAGAAAAGGCATCGTCTCTTACTGAGCTTTCCATGGCTGTATTAGATTATTGTCACTTACTGGGTTTTCCAGGGCCCAGTCTTGAGCTAATCAGAAGAGAGTTCATTCTGAGCTGTGTCAGAAAAGGTCTGGTCTCTTTTTTCCCACCAGTTCATCGTGCACTTATGAATTAAAAGCCCATCTACATATCTGAGACTGTTGATAATGACCTAGCAGTTAACACGGCGTGTCCAGGACTGGCTGGTGGTAGAACTGCCTGGTAGAGCTGTCGATGCTCTTTTAGAAAGCTGTCTTTGTTCTTGCCTTGACTTCATCAGTTTCCTTAAAAAGAAAAAACACTTCATTGAAGTATTTTCATACTTCATGTGAGCATTTTAAAGATACAACATTGGGAGTGTTGACAGTTGTTTACATCTGTGAAACCAACACCACAATCAAGATATTCTGACACTTCCATCACCCCTGAAAGTTCCTTCCACTACCCCAGCCTCAGCCACTGCTCTTTGTTACTATAGATAAGTGTATGTTATCTAGAGCTCTATGTAAATGGAAACACGCATTATGTACCTTTTGGTCAGGGAGTTTGGGCTCTTCTTTCAGCACGAGAGTTGGAGGCCTGTCGGCAGTGTGCAGGCATCCTTGTCTTGCTGCTCTTATTGAGGAGTAGATGCTGTCGTATGGACGCACCACATTTTATTTATTCATTTTCTTATTGATGGGAGGGAGTGGGGGCTCGTTCCACTCTTTGGCTCTTCAACTAGAGATGCCATGGCTATTTGAGTAGACTGCTTTTTTTATTCCTCGTGTAGAGTGGCTGGGTCACCTGGCAGGCGTATGTCGGCTGTGTCACTTTGCAGTGTGTTAGTGTTTGCATTGCTTATGGCCTTGCTCGCACTTCTGTGGCCGGTATTTTAGTTTCAGTCATTCTAGTGCGTATGCAGTGGTGTCTCGTGGTTTTATTTTTCATTTCTCTGATGCCTGATGATGGTGAGCATCTCTTCTGGTATGTGTTTGCCACCCCCAGCTCTTCTTTGTAAAGTCTCTTCAAAATCTTTTACTCATTTTCAACTGACTGTTGTGTTTCTGCTCTTGAGCTTCAGAGTTCTTTCCGCATTTTTAATAGTTTTGTCTTCTTTCGAAACTTACAGTAATTTTTGGTGATCTTTGTAGTCATGTATGAAGACCTAATCTTTATTTTAGTATTTCAAACTGAGCTCATTCCAAAACCTGCTTATCTCAGGTAATGGCAGTTCTATTCCTGGAGTCTTTTTGACTACTGTTTCTTCCCCACCCACATACAATCCATCAATAAATTCCACTGGCTCTGCCTTCAAAATGTATTTAGAATCCAGCCCTTTTCTACACTCTACTACTTCTACCCTGTTTAGGCCACTACCATTTCTCCTCCGAATTACCGCAAGAATCTTCTAATGGTCTCTCTATCTGCCCTCCCCCTTCCTGTCCCTGCCACCTCAGGTCTTCTCAGTGGCAGCCAGAGCATCTTGTGAAAACCAAGTCAGACCATGTCGCTGCTCCGTTCAGAATTTACCACTGATTTAGGAAGTCTTCGAAAACCCTTTGTGGTTTGGCCTGCTGTCACCTCTCTTCCCCTTTCTCCAACCACTCTCCAGCCCCTGTTCACGCTGTTCCAGCCACGCTGGCCTCTTTGCTGACCTTCAGATGCCCACACCTGCCTCGGGTTTTTCATACTAGTCTTTCCCTCCATCTGGAGAAACTTTCTTCCTCCACGCCTGACTCTCTCCCTTACTTCTTCACCTTCTCCTCGGTGTATAGGTTTAATTGTTTAATTATGCCCACCCCCCCATCCAAATGCCAAATATAAAAAGAAATTGAAGATGTAATTATGCTCTAAAACAAGATAAACGTCTCCAGAGGACCACAGAGCAAATGTAAAGGGAAGGTTGATGGCCAGGCCAGGCGCCGAGTCTGGAGGCAGCGAGGTGTGGGAGCAGCGCGGCCCCTGGGCCCTGAGACTAAAAGTAGCCCGTGTGGGGAGGGGACGGAGCCAGACTCACTGCTCAAAACCAGTCTGGGCTGGGCTGTCTAGGTATAAAATGAGGCTAAAAACAGCCTAGACTGTACGGTTCAGGGTGAAGCCCAGTGCGGCGGGAAGGAGCAGATCCAGACTTGCTGCCCACACTTGGGCCCAGGCTACTTGGTTACTTGACGACTCATAGTGTCACTGTGCCCCAGGGGTCCTGGTCTGTGACACAGGCCTGTACCATGCCTAAGGATTCTGGAAGAAATAACCACAAAACTTGGGGGAGGGCTGGGACAGAAAAGAGCCCTCAGTCCCACTCACCCATCTCTCCACGTTCCGCACGACTAACCAACTCCGTGGACTTGCAAACCCAAATCCCAACGCACCCAAGGAAGACGAACTCTAAGAAAAATGAGCAGCAAAATCAGCAGCGAGAGGTTCACTTGTTTGGGAGTCAGTAAAATAGAGCAATGTGATGTTCTGATATGCGTGTTTAAATGTACCAGAGGTGAAAGAAGGAATTGCCACAGTAAGGAAGCATGAAGCATAACAAACAGAAAGGAGATATTAGCAGGTGGATGTGAAAAAGAATAGCGCATACATATTGGAACTGGAGGCCAGCCATGGAATTTATATCGTAAATGAAACTTCAGAGTGGACAAAGATGCACTTAGGATAGGGGAGTTGGAAGATATGCTGAGAATGTACCCAGAATGCTATAGAGGAGAAATATTTTGAGGAATAGTTGGGTGACATTGGGATGAAGAGTGAGGGTTTTCCAGGAGCAAAATAAGACATAAGTTTTCAGATCAAAAACACAGTGTTTTGCTTAACAAGAGTAATTAAAATAAATCTACAAATTCACCTCAGACCTGTTGCAGTGAAATAGTCCAATATTAGGGATAAAGCAAAACTCTTCAAAGCTACCAAAAGAGAAGACAGATGACCTACAAAGGAGTTAACACTTCTTAAGATTTTTTCCCCCATCCATAGTTCTAGTTTATCACGAGACTTAAATCCTAAATACTATAAGGCAGTAGGTTATTGCTTAGACCCAGTTGAAAGATTTGCTCTTAGGCACCAATTTAGTCTGGTTGAGTGGGGAAGGGATCCTCTTTTGAGTTACACACTGCTCTGGAAGTCGTACGAGTTGGGGGTGCTTTTCCCGGGTTTTATAGATGAAAGACCTCGAATCTCAGAGGGTCACACACTCAAGACCACATGAGCTGCTCGAGGCCACGACTTTGAGACTGTGACAGAGTCTATGTTCTGTCCACCTCTCCCCAGGGTAGCAGTTCAGCTGAGCAGACTTCCCTGGGGATCTGAGGCTAGTTCTCTAATTTTAGGTGTTAAGGATCTCTTGCTGAGACCTCTATAGGGTGAAACATCTGTTTCCTCCAGGGCTGTGATTGGTTCCCTAGCTCCTGCCCGTGGCTCAGGGACCCCTGATGAAGGAGATGGGATGAGCTGGGTTATCCTCCCATGCTGACACATAGATGAAATAAATACCTGTTGTATTCCCCACTTTTTGGACCCCACCCCAGTTGTTGTTTTTTTAAACCCACCTGTTTTCTTATGTCGTTGGACCAAGATACTGCATTTAAAAAATTTGCTATTGTTTTTTAAGGTCGGGAAAGTTGATGGATTGTTATTTTCTTCTTTTCAAGGTATCTTTTGGTATTCTTTTTGAATTTAAAACATTGAATTTTTCACATCTCCCTTCAGCTAGGTAAGTGCCTGAGAGCTTTTCAGGGGCAGGCGCTAGGTTTTTGTCCACCAAGGGCTTGGGGAAAGTACCTGGAAGTAGACGAGAGACATAGTAGGAAGCACACTGATTTATATAGAGAGCGGGGAGAGTGTACTTGAGATGGGAGTGCTGTTGGGGATTTATTAAGTAATGAAATCATCAAGTTTATGCTTTCTTAAGAATTCATACGTTTGGGATAGAAAACAATTTATCACATACTTGGGCATTTTAGAACTAGCATAAGAAGTAAGTATTTTCCTCTTCTTTCCTGCAAAACTGTGACCACAGTTCTGAATTTGATATTTTTATTCCCACTGCCACATCTGTCTTAGTTGGCTCCGCATTTAGCTGAGTGTGTTACAGAAACCTGTGTGTTCCTGAATTTGGGCTTGTGGTCTGTAGAGACGCAGGGGTCCTGAAGTTTACTTGTGCTCTCCTTCCCCCGCAGACTGAATCACCCGTCACTCCTAGAGTCCCTTGTTAGCTGGGTCTCTGCTGGGCCTTCTCTTTGTCTCAGGTTTTTTTCCTCCAGTTCAACCAAGTAACTAAGGTATCAGGGCAGGAGCTGTTCCAAACCTTTGGATTAGATAAAGCTCGTTACTTTTTCAGCAGCAAGAAAATGGTGGGAAATACAGCCCACTGCAGTAGGGTGATAGAGAGCCCAGGCTTGGAGGCGTCCTCCGTTTCAGTCCCAGCTCAAGTAGAGTTCACGACTTGTGTGTGACCTTCAACAAATCACTGTGAGAATACAAAAACTGTCTCAAAGATTTCTAGGATCAAATAAGTTAGCAGACAAGTACAACAGTACCCAGAACAAGATAAGCACACAGTAAATGTGTGTGGCTATTAGTAGTATTATCTCTGATGTTTCAGTGCCAACACTGCTGTGGAAATTCAACATATGCCATCTTTAACCTTAATAACAATTTCCTAACGTCAGGGCTGGTATCCTTATGGGTGAATGATGAAGCTGAGATGGAAAGAATCCCATCTGAGCCAGGAGCCAACCCAGGAGGCTTTGGTCTGTGGCTCTAAAACTTCACCCGTTGTCCTGAGTCCCAGTGCTGTTTTTCTTGACCGACCTCAGAAGCAGCCCTGTCCCTGGCCGAAAACTTCAGTGCCATCAAGTGAGAGTTGGGTGCATCATCTTGTCAGGCACAGAAGCCAAGGCCAAGGCCTGGCTGATCCAACTGATGAAAAGAATTTTAGTTCAATTTACTAGTTACCTAGACATCAGGGAAGAGTAGCCACCGGCTTCAGCTCTGCACGGAGACCCCACATACCAGAAGAGTCGACTGAAGCAGAAGGGACTGCCATGTGAGTTGTGGGAGACTCTTGCTGAGCTGATTTTTACCGTCTGCACTTCTCTTAGGAGGGGAGGAGTGGGTTAGGAGGCCTCACCACCGGAACCGGGGGCGATGAGAAACTGTCGCATGCCTGTCTTGTCTCCCACTGAGACCGGGCAGTGAGTGGGGGCGATGGCTGTGAAGTGCACCCATGCAAATCCTCGTGTTCACCAGAGTCACGGCTCAAGCCTCTGCCTGTTCAGCCCATGTGGAAACGCGCGAGGCTGCCACGGCTGAGCTCTCCCTCCCCTCTCGCTCTGGTCCGTAGTCTCTCATCCATTGATCCGAATGCGCGGGTTCCCTTTTCTGACTTCTCTCCCGGTACGCACCAAGGCTGGTGAGCTGTCTAGAAATGAATGTCATGTTCACCCAACCAGGTAAAGGCACTTGAAAATAGAGATGAGCGTCACATATAGACTTTTGTATCTATTATATGTGTTCGCACAACATAGTCTGGCCCTCACTTAGAAACACCGTAAGTACAGGGTTTTTTGTATGTGAATTAAAGAGCCACCCAATTTCTTTAGTTGGTAGCCTTGAATCAGACCTGGTAAAAATGTATCCATTAGTCTGACACCTAAGAACCGAGTAGCTGAAGCTGAGGACTGCGGGAGCTTGTCCCGAGTGCCCAGGAAGTCACTCCCGGCACCCTAGAATGATGTGGGGGTAAGGGATGGTAACACAAAACAAAGGGCCTTCTTGATCATCCATCTCCTGTCTCAAATGCCGGCTGCTGTGCTAAACTTCGAAGGTGCCCTGTTGCTCATGAGTGTGGGTCTCTGGGAGGGTCTTTGGCAGATCAGTCAGGGCGAACCCAGCCCGGGTTATGACCTTCCCATTCCGCTTTTCCAGCGAGAACGTTCATAGCAGACATCATAAGGCATAGGTAGCTTACTGAGGTGAGGAATGGGCAAGAAACTGTCCTGGCTTGTGCTAATAATTGCTGATATATAGTGGCTGTCTCCAAGGAGCCTGAAGCACAGCTCAGACATTATCTCATTAATCCTCACAAAACCCCCATGGGGCAGGCAGGTGGCAGGCATTCCCCTTGCTTTCAGGATCAGAGGAGAATGGGGCCCTTATGTGACTTGCCCAAGTTCATACAGGGTGGCAAAGCCCAGCATATAATTTATTGCTCTTAATGCTCGAGCCTGTGGTTTCCTCCCCTGCCTGGGCCCCTCCCCTGCTGTTAACAGGCTGCCCGGGAATATTTTTATCAGGTGATTTTCATCAGTGTCCCTTCCTGAAGCCTCTGGTTTGGAAGCTCACCAGGGCAATTACAGGAAAGCAGGGATGGAATGGGGCAAATCTGTAGCCTGTGGGTTTGACTAGCGAGTCCTCAAGGAACCCAAAGCGCCCGCCCATCCCTCCCTGGGGCTGGTGCCCTCTGGATTTGTCACTGGTGTCTGCTCTCCTACATTCCTTGTGTCGACTTCTTGTTTGATTACATGGTCTTGGGGATGTGAATGGGGTGGTTCCAGCTCACCCCAGTCCCCCTTCACTGTGCTCCTGCTTTCACTGTTTGTGGTGGTATTGGGCAGACAGCCTCGCCCAGTCTTGGGATTCTAGTTAATCAGGTGCACTGACGTATGCCTTCTCACTCTGGTGGCTCAGGTGTCACCCCTCTTTAATGGATGAATAAATGAACCTTGGGGCTATGGTCTTTTTATCACATATTGCCACTGATGATGAGAGTCTCACCGTACTATTTTCCTCACCCCCTTTTTTCACTTGTCCTTTATTTGTATAGCTCTTTAATAACAGCTTCATTGAGATATAATTCACATACCACACAATTAACCTATGTAAAGCATGTAATTCAGTGGTTTTTAGTACAGTCCCAGAATTATACACCAACACAATCAATTTTAGAACATTAAAATCAACTAAAAGGGAAGCCTTTAGTTCTTATCCCCCCGTCCTCCCATTCTTTCACCCTCCAGTCCTAAGCAGTCACTAACCTCCCTTCTATTTCTATTTATTTCCATACTCTGAACTTTCATATGACTAGAATCATATGAAGGAAAACTTTAATGACTGGTTTTTTTAAACTCAACGTAATGTTTTCAAAGCTCATCCATAGGTAGCTTGTATCAGTAACTGTTCCTTTTATGACTAAATGATATTCCTCTGTATGGATGTACCACATTTTGTTTACCTCTTCATCTATTGATGGACATTTGAATTATTTCCACCATTGGCTGTTATGAATAATCTTACTATAAACCTTCACGTGCAAGCTTTTGTATGGGCATGTTTTCATTTCTGTTGGGTGTATGCTTAGGAGTGGAATTGCTGGCTCAGATGGGAACTGTGTTCAGTTTTTTTGTGGGCCTGTCAGACTGTTGCCGAAGCAGCTGCACTATCCTGCATTCCCACCAGCAATGTGTGAGGCTTCCGATTCTCCACCCGCACTTGTTATTATTTCCTTTTCATTACACGCTTCCTAATGACTGTGAAGTGGTATCTTATGATTTTGATGTGCTTTTCTTCGATGGCTAATGATGAGCAGTTTTTCATGTCTGTACCGGCATATGTTTTGAGAAATGGCTACTCAGATCATTTTTAATTGGACTTTTTGAGTTATAAGAGTTCTCTATATTAGAATAGATTTATGCGAGTATTTGTAATTGTCCCTTATCAGATAAATGATTTCTGTATATTCCATTTTGTTTGCCTAGTCACTCTTTCTTTTTTTAAGGAAGGGAGAGGAGAAAGAAGCATTTTTCTTTCTTTTTTCTTTTTTTTTTACCCCCAGGCTTGGGGCTCAAACCCAAGGTCCTTGAACTGCATGGTTCACATCCCAGCTTTCTTTGTCGTCTGAGCCACAAGGGGGCCGCTGTCTTTTCACTTTCTGAATGGTGGAAAGTGAAAGCCTTTGCGGCACGAAGGTTTTCATTTGATCTTCTTTTGCTTTGTGCTTCTGGTGCATGTCTTTCGCTGCTTTCCACTTCCAGGCATTCAGACTTGCTTCGTATCTTTCCCTCAGCGACCCACGCCAGGTGGACAGGATCAGCTCTGCCCTTCCGATAAGTAAACAAGGCTGGCGGTTATGTGACTCTTCCAAGGCCACACAGTAGTGGAGTGGCCGTGCCGGGATCCACCCCCACCAGGGACTCAGTGCGCCTGTCTGACACAGCACAACATCACCTCGGTCCATGTCACAGCGGCATAGGACAGGCGCTCTGTTCTTAGACTGGACACGAGAGCACCTGCTCTTACTCCGTGTTGAGTCCCCCTCAGAACAATTGCTGGTCAGATGTTTTAATCGTCCCATTTACTTCCCATGTTTTTCCAATTGAAGAGGGTTTCAAATAGAAATGAACTTTGGATCTTGACAGGGAAGTGATGAATCTGTCTCTCAAAGCTCGCTTTTCTTTGCACTCAGAAAACTGCACGAGATTATAGTAAGACTGCAGCAGTAGCGCAGCAAGCCAGGCTTGTTGTTTCTTAGAAGAAATGCCCCAAATCTCAGCATCTTTGTCTTTATTTTACAAAGATCCCGACTTGATCTTTATTGTACTAGTTGGGGATGTGTCTTTTCAGGCATATGGTACAAGGATTTTGAACTTTGTTTCTGTTTTGTCTGTTCTTGTGTGTGTGGAAGAAAGAAAACGAAATTACAGCATTACTTCATGAAGCCTCTTCTCCTGAGCCAGCACAAAGTGTTACGAATGCATCATTGATTAGAATACGGTTAACTGTCGATTCCAGCCTGCGTGCTGCTTTAGAATCCCTTTCTCGGACGCTTTTCTTGGCAGCTTGCCTGACTTTCCGGCTCTTCCAGAGAGCGTTCCTGAGCCCATGGGAGGTGGCTTGTGCGGGAAGGGAGAGCACCTGTCTGAGGGATCATTTCCTACCTGCCGCTGCCATGTGCTACTTGAAACTGTCATACTCAGAGCTCATTTATAGGAAGACGCCCCGGTGAGCTTCGGATGTGTCACCTTTGTCAGCAGATGCACAGATTAAAGTATGTTTTTCACACTCCTGGCAAACAATATTAGCCAGAGTGGGGAGGGCAAATCCTAATGACCCTTTCTTGCTCAGTGTCCAGCACAGGGTCAGTGCCCAGCAAATGTTGGTTTTTATGACTTCCAGAATCCACCAAGAGAATACCCCATTATCGTTATTTTCTCTAAGCCATCAACTTTTTTAATGCTTGGTTTCCTTACAGTTTTTGCACATAAGCCTTCCTTAATATTTTACACATGGTACTTTTTACATGATATCTTCATTACTTTATGATTGCATAATATCCCCTAAGTTATGCACATTATTTTTGCTTGATGACATAGAAGGAGTCAGGGGAGCGTTTTCCCTTAAGTTTCTGTAGTTGGAGCACGACTTTTAAGGTCTCATCTCATAAAGTTTCTTCTTTACTTTAGATTTCTTCAGAATTTTTTCCAAAACTGGAGTTTTAAGAAAAAGGACATCAGGAGCTTGGATTTTGTTGCACACCACCAGATCAGTCCCCTGTAAATTGGGCCTATTTGTAGAGTGGCCGGCGTGTATTCACTTATCTTTCGCTACAGCCCACCCTCAGTGGGGCTGAGCGTTGGTTTACTTTGGTGATTTTACTAATTATCAGTCAGCAGCTAGGCTGATTTTTTTTTTTTTTTTTTGGTCTGTTTTCTTCCTATAAACTATTTTTATATATCCCATAACTCAATTTTTCCTTTATTCTGTCACTGACCACGTGATGAAGTTTTAACTGCACACTTGTGCTTTCTGCCCTCTGTTGCTGTCAGCTTCATTGTCTTAAAGGGGTTGCCTTAATCTGTGTGGCCTCGTCCTTCCTCAATACCTGGGAGGTGGCCACACTGAACTTTCCTCTATGTAGCCACCCACCTGCCCCTGACAGAACGTATCCAGCAATCTCTTCATACACCTTCGTTACTCTGGCTGGTCACAGTGGCATCTCAGTGAAGGTTGCACATGTCATTGGAATTTCCCTTCCGCTTATTTTCTGGTTTTAGTGTAGCGTCATGACGTTTTAATGATTTGTTTTATAGTACTTTTTTCAATCCGGAAGATGGAGAATTCCACCTTCACCCTTTCCCCTTCAACATATGTCATCTTCTTATTTAGTAATAGCTCTTTGATGTGTGTTAGCACCAGAGAAGGCTTTTTAATAATAAGAACAATGAAGTGTCCTTTATTAAGTTGTCTTGCAATTTGTAGTAAAAACGTCAGTGTCATCTGCTAGCCGTATGAGTCACTTTCAGAATGAATTAGAATTAACTTTTGCTTGACATGGTTTCAGATACTTTTCTGGTCTTTTGGATACTTAAAAAATTTAACTTATGAGCCTTCTTCTTACCTATTTTGAGCTAGAAAAAGAAGTTCTAAGAGGTTTGTAAAACCATGCTTGAGATGCCACATCTAAGTTTCCACATTTGATCAGTGAACTGAAGGTCCCCGGGAGTTGGACCTGAAATACTCTCCTCAGATTCTGATGAGGCACCTTCTCGGAGTTTCTTTTGGTTCACAGGAACCAGATAGAGGCTTTTCTTGGTTTTTCTCTAAAAGAGAAAACCCATTACAGGACACCCCAGCTTAGTGTCATGAAACCTGTCTTAATCCAAGCGAGTGTCATATGAAAGTTTTTCAGTGAGCAGCAGCGATAGCCAGCTCCTTTCCTGTGGGGGCTCCAACATGTGACAGCAGAGAAAAAACTGTCCAAGTGCTTCTGGACTGTCGATGCAGAAAAAGGTGTAGGCTGGATTTGTTGAAGAGCAAGACAGTTGTCTGTCTCTTGGTACACAGGAGAGAAAAAAATAATCCTCATGATTCAAGAGCAAGTGGGCGAGGCTGTCCTTTTCCATTCCTTCACATAAATTACAAGTCTTGATTCTCGCCACCACACCTTTTAAGAGAAGTTCTGGAACTGTTGTTTCATGTGAAACTGCCATAGCGACACCCTCCTCTGGCCAGCAGTGGCCAAAGGACAAAAGGAAGGAAGTTTCCCTTTTAAATCCTCAGGAATTTTTTGATGAGATAATATTACAGAGTGAAATGTCTCTCCTCTTATTAGTTTAGTGTTTGGCTCCTGTGTAACAGTAACCCACTTAGAAGCAGGCGGCCCTTTTGAAGTTATTTTAAACTTTCAGCAGAGTGGAGAGATATTGTAACCTTGGATAAGCGCTGCACCAGCCTGGGTTTCAGTTTTGCCCTTTCAGACATGTGGAAAGTGCTCCAGCGTATCTCAAGGATTTTGTACTGAAAGCTTCTTAAAGAGCCGATCTTGGTTTCAAAGCTTGGCTTGATAAACCGTACTCAAGAGAACATAGTTCTGTTTCTCTCGATATTTAACCTTGTCTGACACAGTCTTTTTGGCTTTGAAGTTCCTGTAGATTCTTTGTCCAGTAACAAAACAGCGAAGCCATGATAGTCGGCCTCATGGAGCTCTGAAATGTGAAGACGGTCCATTTTCATATTTCAGCGTAAAACCAGCTGCTGGATCCCTGGTGTCAGTGGTGGTCGGTGCAGGCCTGTTAGCCATTTGGCCATAGCAGCTCCTTCAGAAATGCAAGTAGGATGTTCAGTGTCCATTCTAGAGGCTATGGGGTGTCTCTGTCTCGGAGAGAATCGGGGCTTCTCAGAACAATCACCCTGGGTATTGCATCTGTCATTTCTGTAACACCCGAGTCTAGGTCACCCCTTAGTGCCACCTGGGAGTTGTTTTTGGGTGTGGGGGTACGCGAGGTCACTGTTCTTCCTGCACCACGTCTCTCTTGAGTCAGCCTGAGCTGTGTTCCCAGCATTCTCAGCCTGGGTCCGGGATGGCTCCCAGAGCACTGCCAGACACACGCTGTGTGTCCACGGCCCTGGGCAGGGGCCTGTGGGGCTTCTCTTTGGTCTGATGGGATGCTTCCTCACAGGACCCATTTTAGAATCTTCTGGAACAGCTGGAGGAAGGGACTTCTATCCAGCAGTGCATAAGTTTATAAGAAGACAGAGTACTCATAGTAAGAAAGAGAATCCCACTGTTCCAGCCTGTGTCATCCCCAATCGCTTGTCCCAGAGGCAGCTATTTTCACTTCATTAATAGTTCCTTCTGTTGTTAAACTCTGAATACTTCTCCGTAACACACTTATACTGCTGCTGCTGATTTTCAGCCCATTTACTCTTTTTTTTTTTTTTTTTTTTTTGCTTCTTATAATGAAAGATTAAGAAGAGTTTGTTCTTACCCTCCTTGGCTTTACACTTTTCCGATCTAGTTATCTCAATTATTGTTTCAATCAGGTTTTCGTTTTTCTGATGGTCACGCTTCTCAGCCAGGCCCTGCAGGCTAACTGGTTTACAATCTCCTGTAACTTTTGGGTTTTTTTCTGGAGTTAATAATGGCCTCCCCCCACCTCAGTTTTCTATATAAGGCTCACATTCCATTCTCTTATTTAAAACTAGAAAGCTCCTTTCAACCCTGTCAGACCCATTGGGGAGCGACTCAGGTGGTGACTCTTGTGTGCTCAGCTCCTCTGACCCTTATGCTTCTGTCCCATGTGGACCAGTCACCTGATAGATGGGTTGTGGGGCCACTATCCTGGGAATTCCCTTTGTCTTTCTCTCTACTGGATTCCATGCCTGCCTGGTCCTTGGTTTATTTCCTTGTTTTGTTGGTGCCCACAGTGGCTTCTGGGATTGGAGATGGGCAGGAAGCTTGAAGTTTTTGCTTAGTGGAGAAGTACTCCTTCACAACCCCCATCTCTGCTGCATAAAGTGCTGTCACAAGACCCATGAGTGATGAGTGTGAGGAAAGCCACCTCTGCGTGTCGGCTGTTGTAGTTCTGCAGCACGGCGACGAAGAAGCAGCCCTCTCTCCTGTGCCATTGCCAGTAAATCTTTTTTTGTCCCGGGAATGTCTTTGGTGATTCGCAATCAAGGACAGTAAGAGCCAGGAAGCAATTTGAGTAAATCCTGACCTGCTTACCCGGTCCGTCCCTTAGTCAAGCAGAGACCCAAGTGGCATCCCAAAACACGCCTGGGGCATGACAGCAGCCCCTCCAGGATAAGGCTGTTCAGCCAGGGGACCACTAGGGAGCACCCTTGGGGCATAAGGCACCCTGGGTTGGTGAAAGGGGCCTCTGAAGAAGACCACACTTCTAGAAGCAGGCGGCCAGCTTAGTGGGGAGACTGAAGGAACTGTGTAATTAAGACAGGAAGCATTGGGAGTGTAGAGGTAGAAGGAACAGCTGTATGGGTGCATTAAGAAAGCTCCATGGGGGCGTGCCCTGGTGGCTTGGTGGTCTAGCACACCCTTGGTGCAGTCCCATATGCTACCCAAAGTCCTGGGTTCAAGACCTGGGGCTGGGGGAGCAACCAACATGAACAACTAAATAAAATAAAGTGCTTTTTCCACCTCTCTCTTCCTGCCTTCCTACTCACCTTCATTCCTGTCTATACCTTTCCTTTTTTTTAAAAAAAAAAAGAAAGAAAGAAAGCTCCATGGAAGCAGCGGCAATGAACCTGGTGTCGAAGGCCAGAGTGTCCTGGCAAAGGCACAAAGCACAAGCAGACATGACTAGACTGGAGAAAATGGAGGCGGGGAGGGCTTCTCGATTGTCTGTTATCTTACTGTGGTTTTGTATTTTATCTCATTTAATCCTTATCAGCAGTTTGGGAAGAGTTAATCCTCAACCCAGTGGAGGCAAATGTTTTACCCCCATTTTAAAGATGAGAAAAATTGAAGTTTATAAAAATTGAGTAATCTGCCTAAGGAGCTGTGTGTCATAAGTGGGCAGGAGTGAGGTTTAAGGACAAGGTTGCATGCATGATTTCCACAGTTCTCATCCCAAAGTACCCTTGCAACACAATTAGGAGCGAGAGCGTCAGCCACAGCTTCTGAGTAAGATCAGAGCTCTTAAGGATGAACTGGGCGTTTTCTTCCAGTTGACTTAAGCAGAGATATGTTGAACATCACAGTTACTGTTTTGATAACACAAGACCTAAGTTAGAACATAGGACAGACATTTTCTGTTATACTTTAATTACACTTAGACTCTAATTGTAGCTTGTTATTTATTTGCATTGTTTTGTGGTTCTGTCCCAGGAATTTTGGTTAGCTTCTCATATCAGACTGTCCTTCCTTCAGTATTCTTTATCCAGTGGAGTCTTTGTCAAGTTCCAGTCTGAGTTTCTGAATCTATTTTGATTTTTTTTTCTTTATTTTTTCATTAGTAGTTCTTTTGGACATCTCTAAGTTCTTACATACAATTCAGCCATTAAAAAAAACCTTCTTAAAAATAATTAAGGCAAAAAATGTCTTCGGTGTTAAACATCTGACCAGGTCAATCCTATACACACAAACATTTTATGAAAATAACTTTAGAAAGGCCTGTAATTTTTAAGTGTTTACGTGTCACATTAAGTTCAAAGTTAACATACTTGAACATTGTTCACTGAAGTATCCTGAGTTCACTTTGACTAAGTAACATTGGGAAATGTGCACTTGTCTCATTCATGAACAGTGACTGCTGTTTGTGAGTCACTTGTTGTTGTCAGTGTATATGTGTGAATGAACTAGCCTGGTTTTTCTGTGAAGACTGGAGTGATCGTGCCCGAATCGTGAATGCTGAATCTTCAGGAGGACGTATGCATTTCCTGTGTGGGAAGTCCTCATTCTGTGTAGGGGATTGTTTGAAAAAGACTTTGAGGTCTTGGCATTAAAGGTTAATATTTTTTAGTAAATAATGGGAAAAAAGGTGTGATTGGGGCTTTGTATGAAACTTAAAGTGATTGTTTTTGAATTTAACAAGTTAAATTATTATTGCAGCTTTGTGCTGATTTCTGAGAATAAGCAGTGAATCCCCTGTAGGCAGTTTTGGGATGTTTTCAGCAAAATTGCATGAGAGGATAGATGTGGCCTCTTTCTCTTATGCAGCAGGATCATTAAAAGTCATTTTTCCAGAAACATTAAAGGACTCTTTTTCCAAAGTTCTGTCTTAGCCTTTTGATCAGTCTCTGTGGAAGCTCTCATGTGGACTTCTTCAACCCTTCACTAGGTTGTTTGCCATTGGCTTTGAATGGAATCCTGTCTTTGGCTAACAGATTTCTATGGTCTTCACTATATTCTGCCTCAGTTGCTGATTTGCAGTTCTAGTTTGCAACTTATTTGCATGATCTATTGTTAGGTCATTAGATAGTCTAAGAATTAGCGAGAGATTGCTCTAGGGATTAAATAGGCTAAAATCCATGAACACAACATTGTAGTAGATGCTCAGTGAGAAAGCCTTCACTTTTGCTTTCCGCAGAGTTGGTCTGTTCATTTGCATTGTATTCCTTTTTCTGGAATATTCCATCCTTACTGACAGGTCAGTTCATGAATGAATATTTTCATGTTATGACTATTTGTGCTTCCCTATAAAACATTCTGCTGAGCTCGTAACTTGGAGCCCTTGAGAAAAGAAAACCCCAGGGTGTAAATGGTTGAAAACCAGGAGTAGTCGGCATTTCTGAATGCTGATATTATCATTAGGGGCAAGTTGACAGAGATCAGAATCGTATGATATTTGGTCGATGGGTTGGAGAGGTCTGTTCTACTTGAGGTGTAGCTGAGGTTGAGTTCACAGCCCAGGACTCTGGGCTCCTGGAGATGTGGACTGGAGTAAGGAACTCAGGAGAGAAAGAACTCCTACGTGGACTAGGAAGGTGGTGGACACGGTGAAGTGAG
>RJWH01006610.1:0-52003 GCA_004363575.1 Solenodon paradoxus
GCTGAGGTTCAGGGGCAAAGGTGGGGGCAGGGAGGGAGCACTTCAGAGCCTTTGAGTGGGTGGGTGGACCCCCCACTGGGACGGGGGCTGGCGAGGGGGAAATCAGATGAGGAGGGTGTCAAAGGCCCCAGGAGGACTTTGCCCTGTGTCCAGTGGGTGCGGGAGTCTCCTGAAGTCTTTCAGACCCAGCCATGAAAAAATGAGATTTGTGTTTTTGTAAGATCCACGGGAGGAGGGGGCACTGGCAGCTTCGGGCAGTGAGTCTTGCAGGGAAGGGTGTGATTAAATGACCAAATGAGTGGTGTGGCCTGAGGAACTCAGGGAGGACCAGGACATCCTGCCTCCGTGTGTTCACTCATTCAGGAACAGACGCCCGGCCAGGAATGAAAACATGGGAATAAAAGTGTCCCTTTGCACAAGGGAGACAGATGAGGAAAGAGGGAACTGAATTTGGGAGTGGGGGCACCGGTGTCCCAGTGCTGGGGTGAGTGTGTGTGTGTTTACTGAGGATGGTTGGTGGGGAAAGCTCCAAGGAGGTGTATTTCAGGATTATAAAGTGTCAGTGGTGGGGAGAGAGAAAGAATGTGCAAAGGAGCCAGTAAAGGGAAAAGTCAGTATGTTTGAGGACGTGAAAGTCCTCCGGGAACTGAGTGCCGTGTCCACAGATGTGGACGTACAGCGATGCGTACGTGACACCGAGATCCTGACATAATGCAGTGGTGTTTCAACAAAATAAAAACCGAAACATTTAAAATATTGAATGTTAAAAAAGAAAACAAACACAAACAAACACATGAAAACAACAAATAAAAAGCAAGCATGTGTTTGCCTGGAGCTACGGAGTAAAGGAGAAGAAAGGCTCCCAGGGAGAGGGAGGGCTGGCGGCATGGCCACGGCACCCTGTCAGTAGAGGTCATGAGGTTTATGCTAAGCTCACTGAAAAGCCATCTCTGAGTAATTAGAAATCACTTTAAGGCCTGTGGCATCTGCACTTGATCTAGAAGCGGGTGGGACACTAGAAAGTGTGCTGGGAAGGGAATGGAAGAAGCAGGCTCCAGTTAGGGAGAACTCAGGCCCCACCACACTGGGATGGATGCCAAGACCTTGAGAAACCTTGGGAGATGGCATTGGAGATGGGAGGTTGGTGCCTTGTGAACCAAGATCTCTGGTCTCTTCCAGATTGTATTTTGTCGGTGCTAGTGTCCCAAACAGGCCTGAAGAGAAGAATCTTCTTGGATGTTTATTGAAGATGCTGGTGGAGGAGGAGTCATACATCCCAAAGACCCCGGTTCACGTCCCAGGGCTGGGGGAACAACCCAGATGAACAACTAAAATAAAATAAGTAAATGCTTCTTCCTCCTCTCTCCTCCTACCTGCTTACTCACCTTCATTCCTGCTCGTACTTTGTCTTTTAAAAAAAATGCAGATTCCAAGACCGCCTTTCTGTGACCCCGTTTCTAGGACAGGACCCCGGGCACTTGGCGTTTTAATGATCATCTCCAGGACATCTAGGAAATGTGGTGGAGATATCCAGGAGTCACGGCAGGCTTCTGAGCTGGGAGTCCAGTTGGGTGTTGGACGATGGACTTGAAGAAAGAGGGTTTGCAGGCAGGGAGACGGGTGGAGAGCCTCTTGCATTTGTCCAGACTCAGAACTGAAGGTCTGCATTCTGTTTGTACAAGGACTTTTGTCTTCTCCAGCTCTTATAACCAAATACAGCCCCATGGCTGCAGAAGACAACAGAACTTTCTCTCTCATGGTTTCCAATCAAGGTGTGGGCATAGCTCGTCCCCTCCAGAGGCCCTGGGGCGGAATCCCTTCTAGATCCTTCTCCAGGCGTCTGGCAGCCTCTGCTTCCGCGTCACATGACAGTCTCCCCACTTTAACGCTCCATTGTTGCTGGTAAATTGCAGAAGATGAAGAGGAGAGCGGACTTCAGGATTTGCCTGTCCGGCTTACACTAAATATACAAAATTATAATAAATATGATCAATTCTCCCAGGGCTTGTCCCGTGAGTAATCAAAAACATTTACTGGGGACTTTTAGGAATAAAGGGCGCATTGAAGGCCCCCGCAGAGGGGATAATGGGGGTGCCAGGACCATCTAACAAATGGCGAAAAGAGGCTGCTGAGACCATGAAGTGTGCAGGCGCAGCTCCCAAGGAACTGAGACATAGCTCTCATTTCATCTCAGGATCTTCAGTTCCTCCAAATGCCTGGCATTTCCTCCACTTTAGCCCTAAGAGTCTCAGAAAATGGCTCAGCACCTGACAAACCCGATTTTATCTTTGCAAAAACTTGGGCACAAGTATCACCCCTTTTTACATTGGAGGCAAAAGTATAGGCACAGAGAAGTTAAGTGACTTGCCCTGAGTCACACAGAGAGGTGGCAGAGCAGGTACTCAGACCCAAGCTGCCCTCTCCCTTCTCTGCTGTTTTTTTCAGAGTCAAGGGCATTTCCCTGATGGGTTGAAAAATATTTCTTCCTTTCTGAAATACCTCACTGTTTTGGAGGCAGAGAGCAGGCCTGTGGCCTTTCCCCCTGGCCCTGAGACACTCCTGCAGGTAAAAAGTCAGTGAAGAGTCAGGTTGCAAGACTGCTTGCCTTCTAGGAGCCTTCTAGAAACACGATCGCCTCCAGGGGACCTGCTCACAGCACCGGCATCTGATCAGAATTCCTCGTGGGATCTGTTTTCAGGAGAAGGGAGAGTGGCTCACTATGGAGAAGAGTTTCCAAAATGAAAATAAACCAGCAAACAACCCAACTTGTCAACGGAAGTCCAGTGACTTTGCCTTATTAAGTTCAGCATTAAGGAGGGAGCACTGCATCATTTACAGAAATCTTGTTCTCCCTCAGGAGACGTTTAAGAACAGAGCATATTCAAAAAAGTTGGAAAGGAATGCCACGTTTATGTAAAATTATACCAATGATGAAAGAGGTTTGACGACAACAGCAAAGTCAGCCAAAGTCGATGCCCACCAGCTCTGGCTCCTGGGAGACGGAGAAGCAAGAACAGAGAAGCCAAGAGCTGGCAACTGCGGGGCAGGACCGCGGCAGAGCTGTTTCTGTCCTGACTGAGTGGGGAGCAGCCCTCTCTGGTCTCATCTCTAGAATGGGATACTGAGGGTCACTGTTTCAGGGGTCCTGGTAAGGACACCACCAGAGAATGTAGATTTGTGCAGTCTCTTTGGAAACAGTACAGAACTTCCTAAAAAAATAAAATAAATAAAGATGAAACTACCATTTGATCCAGCAGTCCCAGTTTTGCTTATATCCAGAGGATACAAAATCCCTAATAAGGAAAAATATCTGCACCCCTATGTTCCCAGCAGCACATTCACAGTAGCCAACACATGGAAACAACCTACACGTCCATCAGCAGATGATGGGATGAAGAAAGTGTGATATATACTCTTTCCCAGGGATTCTGTACAACTGCTAAATAAATGAAATTATGGCCTTAGCAATCTGGATGGAAATGGAGGGGACCATGCCAAACAAAATAAGTCAGAAAGAAAAAAAAAAGAAAGCATGGTTTCACTCCTATGTGGATGGAATATAATGAAATGAAACAAATAAACAGATGAACCCCAGCAAAAACTCTCAGGACACAAGATGATGATGATGCCAGAGGGATCGGAGGTGGGAGGGAAGGAGAGGGAACAAGTCGATGGAAAGGACTGGTGGAGGGTGGGGTGTGTGATACCCATAGACTGAGAAGCAAGTTCAGTGTCTTAAAATGAGTACATATTTGCAAACAAAAGAATCATAAAATGATTATATATATTGAAAAATATTCCACTAGGTTGTAAATGTGCTGCTTGGTATTTCCTGGCACACGACAAATGTCAAGTAAGTGGTTCCGCTACAGTTCAGGCCGCCTTTGGGTTGGTCTGTGATTAGGAAGAGGCCTCCCTGTATGTGGGGGTGCGTGTCGGGCCTCAGCCGAGTGCCGCTCTCTGATGCTTACTCTTCATCTCACATCTGTGCTGGGACTCCATTTACGGAGCTTGAGACCAAGGTCCAGAGAGCGTTTGCCTTAAAGATTCACAAAGAGCAGAGAAAACACCTGGAACAAGGACCTGGGTCTGTTCCGGCTCTTTCTATTTATCTGGCTATTTGTTTGATTTTATTGAAGGAGCATTGCATCATAACATATAGGCTTAAGGTGTGTATCATTATAAATCGGCATCTCGCTCTGCTTTCTACTGCACAGAGAAGCTTAAAAAAAAATGCAGGTGTGATTTTGCTACTCCCAAGTTTCTGTAAGGAGAAAGATCTGTTTGCTTCTGGAAAGTGCTAGTAGGAATTTGAATTGGAGCAAGGACTGCCTGGCAAACCTGGGTGGGAGAGTTTTTGCTTTTGTTCAGAGGCAACCCTGGAGCTGACACTGGTTTCTGGGGGACTCAACATGGTGCCCAAGGGTGAACGCTGCCTACTCCTCACTTCCATCTCCCTGATGCACGGTCTCCAAAAGCCTCCAGGTCCAACCGTGGTTCTTAAATAGATCCTGAGTTGGTGCACCCTGGAGGAGTAGCCGTTAGGTCTGCATCCTCCAGGCGAGAGCACAGTCCACGCATATCCCAAGGACACAGGTTCCCGTCCTAGGGCTGAGGGGGATCAACCATGATGAACAACGAAATAAAAAAATAGTAATAAATGCTTCCTCCTCCTCTCTCTTCCTGCCTGCTCACCCTCATTCCTGCCCTCACTTTTCCTTTCAAAATATAAAACAGCAGTTTTGTATGACCAGCGAGCGAGTCTTTCTCTGCCAGTCAGTTCCAGGATTTGGGAGGAAAGGACCTCGCCCTGCTTCAGGAGGGCGGGCATTTCTGTCCTTGTGTCTTGTCCCCGTTCCCACCTCGTAAATATGCCTCGCAAAAAGGAAGACATCAAAGATTTTCCCACTCACAGCAGGCAACAGGAAGCCCAAAATGTCAAGATGAAGAAAAACAAAAATAATTGCAAGTTTAAGTTTGAGGCAGCAGATTCTCTGGGCTCCACTGACAACGAGAAGACAGTGGGAGCGAAGGAGAGAGAAATAGAAAGCAGAACCAGACAGACCCAGGTCCTTGTCCCAGGCCACCCCCTCTGCTCTGTGTGAACCTGTAAGGCAAACCCCCTCCTCACCTTGGTCTCAGCTCTGTAAATGGATCCCATCACAGCCCTGAGATGATGAGGAATAAATATCAGAGCAGAAGCTTAGCTCAGACCTGACATTCCGTTGTGACCTGCCTTATGCCTCAGGCAGCTGACCCTGGTGTGTGGACCCTGTAAATCCAAAGACGTGGGTTTGCAACCCTGGGGCAGGGGTGAAAGACCAAAATAAATAAATGAAGATGCTTGTCCCTTCTTTCCCTTCTTCCCTTTCTTGAAACGTTTCTTCCTCCCCTCCCTCCCCACTGTAAGAGAGAAGAGGGGAGGAAAGGGGAGAGGAGGAGAGGGGAAGAGAGGGGGAAGGGGGGAGAAAACAGAAAACTGAAGCAGCCCCTGCCTCCGGGTTTGGCATAAAGGAGTTGGAATGAACCAGGGCTGCTGATGTGAATGTATCACAATTTTTAAAGTTCTTAGGTGCACCCCCTGGGGCTCAGGCAGCTATAGTGGAGACTGTAAAACACACAGACCTGGGTTTGTGACCTGGGGCTGCAGGTGGAACAATTTAAATAAAAAATAAAAATAAGCTTACAAAAAAAATCGGGGAAGTGAGTAGGCAGTGCAGCTTACATTGAGTCTGGCCAGGAACTTGCCCTGCACGAGAAACCGAGGGTCTGGGCACTTTCCTTGCTGGGTCTCCCTCTTGCTCATCCATGCCCGTTTTGTGCAGCCATCAGCTCGTTTACACATTAAAAGGGAGTGTCTGCTGCCCTTCTCAGAGACAGCGCTGAAGGACCAGTAATAGAAGGAGCCTTGAAAATTAGAACCTGCAGCCTCAGTTTCCCCACCTGTCAAATACTGCACGATAGGGTGTGATGGAAGCAGCAGGCATTAGATACACCCAAATATGAGGATTTTGTGCAAAAATAAAACTCTCAAGTGTTTTTGGTCATTCAAGAACTCAAATTGTTTAGAGGCGATCCACATAAACTTGCCTTACGTAGCGTTCTACAGATTCAAATAATTAAAGATAATTTTTGTTATAAAAGTAAAGTGTTTTGTAGGGAGAAATTTATCCATCCTTCTTGGTCTCTTTATGATACAGAGACAAAAATAGCAATGGGTTAATGCCAGGCCTGGTTTTTTTTTCTTTGGCAAATTTTGCTTGTTTCACTCAACAGTTTATTATGGCAATACTTCCACTTTCCTACTTACAGACCTTCTTCTTTTTTCCAAGCTGCATTGCTTTCCAAAGAATAGGCAGTCTTGTGATGGCCAACATGTAGGTCACGGTCACTCAGTGTTGCAGGGAACGTCCTGTGTGTACATCCACTGCATTCATGCATGTGTTTCTCCAGGATAGATTCCAAGATGTCAGTGGGTGTATATATTTAAACTTTGGTAGGTATGGCCAAATTGTCTTCCTGAAAGATGGAACCCATCACCATGAGATTTTTTTTTAAAGGACAGGTGCAGGCAGGAATGAAGGCGAGTAGACAGGCAGGAACAGAGGAGGAAGCAGTACTTTATTTGCTTTTCATTTAGCTGTTCAGACTGGTTGTCCCCCCCAAGTCTGGGACTGGAACCAGGGGTGTGTGACTTGCTCCTTCTGAGGCAATTGACCTAACTGCTGCTCCAGCAGGGCATGTTCATCAGATCTTTTTTTTGAAAGGAAAGGTGCAGGCAGGAATGAAGGTGAGTAAGCAGGCAGACAAGAAGAGAGAGAAGGAGGAAGCACTTTATTTATTTAGTTGTTCACATTGGTTGCTCCCCCTGGCCCCAGTTCTTGAACGCAGGACCTTGGGATGCATGTGGGGCTGCTTCCAGGTGTACCAGATGGTTAGACCATCAGGGTGCACCCATATTGATCAGATTGTAAAGTAGGAAAATGTGCCGTTGAGCTTACCCCTCACCTCTTTTGCTAATTAAGAGTCTGAAAGGGGAAGAACTTGATTGAGGTCACACATGAATTCAAGACAGAGCCAAGGACACAACCTCCTAACTCTGTCCAATAAAACCTTAGTGTTCTTTCTTCTGTCAACCTCTGACTGCCCTAAGGCCATTTACCTTGACCACGGGGTGCCCTGCACAGCACCAGGTAAGAAGACTGGATAAAGACATTCAGGTCGAATGTGAATCTCTGTCATTGAGATTGTGTTTTTTGTTTTGTTTCAGTTAGTTTTTTATTTAGTTAGTTGTTTATTTTTGGCCCCCAGCCTGGGTCTCAAACCCGGTCCGGTCCTCGGGCTTTACATGGTCCACACCCCAACCATGTCAGCCACCTGAGTCACAGGGGTGAACAAAGATGGTGTCTTAAGTCCCGTAAGAGAAGGGCTGTGTCTCGGGGTGGCTCTGTAACTCCTTTGAGGGACTATCTGATTCTCCTTTGACCAACTTATCCTTCTCGTGTACAGGATCAGTTGAGTGTAGTGGATTTTTAAGCTTAGCTCTGCTCCAACTTTGTGATTCGAGGCCTGGGCTTAGCTTCTGTGCCTCAGTTTCCTATCCTGGAAGCAGTGACCTTACAGAGTTGCTACGCAGCTGAGATGAGAATAATGCCTGCAAAGGGTTTGAGACTTTCTTGGGAAACGTGAGTCTGTCTGTCGTGGAGTTTGAAAGGATGGGGATTTGCAGGGGAAATCTCCAACAGAGGGCACTGTCTGAGCTGGAAGTGGGACTCCTCCGCACACAGAGTGCCGCATCTGGAAGGAGCTCGGTGGTGTTAATTTATTCCCAGAGTTGAGATTTAATTAGGGTCAGAGTCTTTTTGACTTATCACTGGTGAGCTGCCCTGCAGAGGTTATTTAAGGACAAGATGTGGCCACATACCAAAATTCCACAGACACTCCCTTCACTCTGCTCCCTTTCAGAGCACTTAATGTCAATACTCCTAAATATCACCATCTGTCTTCGCTTCTCTATCTTCCATGCAATCCCTCTCTTAATGGTATCACTGTCTCTCTGGCCATCCAGGACAATCCCTTGATTTGGGATCCTCTCCCTCCCTGGCTCCTATGTCCAAGCAGCTACCTGGTTCAATGTTTTAGCCCTGGTCACACCTTCCTTACCTCCTGCTAGAACCAAAACCCATATCCAGAAGATGTGAGAAGCCCAACCCCGGGCCTGCTGCTCAATCTGGAGTGGACAGGCATCACACCCGGGCGCTCCAGGACAGGCTCCACCCTCCACCTTCCCTAACGATGGCTGTCGTGTGTGGAGGGTTGACTGTGTTAAGGTAGGGCCTTTATAGGCATGATGTCATCTCATTCTCAGGAGAAAAGGACAATTATTATTTCTATTTATGGAGGAGGAAACCAAGAGACCACAGGGGGTAGTGATCTGCTTAAGCTCATGCATTCAGGAGATGCTGATGCAGTGATGTTGGGTTTGAAGCCCTGTGACTTTTTATCGTATGTATGTATGCATGTATGTACGTGTTTATGCACATACGTATACATATATGAACGTAAACATCCATGTATTTATGGAAAGGTGTAGGCAGGAATGAAGACAGGCAGGCAGGAAGAGAGAGGAGGAAGAAGCACTTTATTTATTTTATTTAGTTCTTCATCTTGGTTGTGTCTCCTGGTCCCGGGATGCGATATTGGGTCCTTGGGATGCACGGGGTTCACACCAGCCAGAGGCGGAGGACCCAACTGCTACTCCACCAGGGCGCGCCACAGCCCTGTTTGTCTTAAATG
Organism: Solenodon paradoxus; assembly: GCA_004363575.1. Classification (NCBI taxonomy): domain Eukaryota; kingdom Metazoa; phylum Chordata; class Mammalia; order Eulipotyphla; family Solenodontidae; genus Solenodon; species Solenodon paradoxus. Next base: position 8,797 of record RJWH01006610.1, read on the forward strand.
TGTTTCTTAAACCGTGGTCCTAACACACCAGTGGGGGTGTGTGAAGAGGGTCCTAAGAGATGTCAAAAATGACAATAAGTTGTCTCCATTTCAACTTTAAAAAGATGATCAGTTCTTTCTAAATTTCCCCTAAACGCGTGGCAGCGTGGGAGCTGCTTGCCGGGGGAGAACGGAAAACCAGGCCCAAGCTCAGCTCCATCACTCCCGGGGTTCTATGCCTCTCCTCCAGCAAACACGGGCTAGAGTGGTGCTTTCGTTCTCAGACCTGCAGCTTTCGTCTGTGCCCTGGCGGAACGCTGCCATCATCGCCTGCCAAGTTCCCCAGCGAGGAGCCAGTGTCCACACTTACTAGGAAAACACAGCACTGGTTCGAACACATCTGTGCCCGTGAGTGGAGCGGTGCTTGCAAATACAAATCTAAAGTGGGCTCTTCTCCGCAATGAGACACACAAGAACTAAAAAAATTAAACGTGTAAGAACACGGATGCAGGGATTCCAAGAGAAGCAGCATTCAAGAAAAGGTGGTTCTTTGGACAATGGTCCTTTTGTTAGAAAATAAGCTCCATGAAGTCAAGGACTGTGTCTGTTTTTCCTGCTGGGAACCAGGTCCCGGCACCTAGGAGACGCTCAGGAAATGCTGGTCGAGTGAACAAACGAACGTCAGTGATCTGCTTGGACACGGGATGAAGTCTCTGGACTTAGCACCTCTGGGAAGCACTAAGCCACGGCCAAGATTTCTGCAATTTGTCCTCTGTGGCACTCTCATCTTCATCTCATTCGATGCAGTTACTTGGTGCTGGGCTGGGGGCCAGAGCCTCCTGCCTTTCACAGGAGGTGAGGAGAAGCGAAACACGTGCTCAAGGAAGTGACAGGTGAGGTCTTTCAAATCCACATCCAGTTTGCTCTTACTCTCTTCCACTCTCGCAGGCCGAAGGCTGCCTGCATGGGTGACCCGTTAAACCACGTTCCGATTCTGCGTGCGCGGAGCCGAAATTGGGGTTGGCTCGCATCTCCGAACTAGCACCCCAGAGCTTGGTCCTTGTATCTCTTCTGTGACCCTATCCCCGGTGATCTCATCCAGTGTCATGGCTTTCAATGCCACCTGTGGCCTTCCTCTGGCTACCTTCGCCGTCTCCCTGAATGCCACCCGGGTGTGTTTTCTCGCCTGCTTAACCCTTCGCCATCTGTATCAACTAGCGCGTCCAAACTGAACTCTTGCTCGCTCCACCCCCATTTTCATCAAGCCGCTTTTTCCGTCTCAGTGGATGACAGCTCCATCCCTGTAACCCTGTCTTCCAGATCATCTCTGACCCCTCTGCTTCTCTCATCCCACATCCAGGCCTGCTGGCTGAGCTCCAAGGCTTCTGATCCTCAGTCTGGGCTGTGCCACCAGCATCTCTGCTCCAACTAGAGCAGTAGCCTCTGCTTGGATTTCTCTGTTCCTCCCTCTGCTCCTCCACAGTCTACTCTCTACTCCAACCCAGAAGGATCCTGGTAAAATCCAGCAAGAATGCATCTTCTCCGTCGAAAGCCTTCTGAAAGCTGCTTCTCTCTCTAAGCAGCCAAGAACTGCTTGCAGTAGCCTTCCGCAGCCTGTCTCTTTCCTCCTCTCCCTAACCTTGTCCCCACCATCTCTACCCTCCTTCAGGCTTTCCAGGTTCCCACTGTCGCACCCCCACTTCTTCCAGCTCTCTGCTTCCAGTGAGAAGGAATCCGATCCTGAATGTATTTACTTTGTGTTCTGAGTGTATTTGCCCTCCCTATGAAAACTCGCGCCCTAGAAAGCTGCGGACTTGTTTTTCTCCGCTGGATTTAGAGAACCTAGAACTGTTCCCGGCCAAGATCAGTGCTCACAAGCAAATGAAGGCAGTGCATCAAAATCCTCGGTTGTTCTAGGGTTCAGACTTGACACGGGGCAGCTCAGCACAGCCCCACCTGTCACAGGCCCGGCAGACTCAGAGGCCCGGCCGTGTGGCCAAGACTCAAAGCAGTGACATTCGTCAAGGGTGAGCAAGATGTGGGCTGGCTCTGCAGAGACTCTACCTGCGTCCCGGCTCTGAGACCGAGGCTGGAGAGTGTGACTTTGTAGGTTTGTGCCTTATCAGGAGCAGAAGCAGGAGGAGGCAGGGAACTGGGCTTGCTTTGTTTTTTTAAGGGAAGGTACAGGCAGGAATGAAGGCGAGGAGGCAGGCAGGAAGTGAGGAGAAGGAGGAAGCACTTTATTTTTTTTATTTAGCTGTTCCTCTTGTTTGTTCCTCCCCAGCCTTGGGACGTGAACCTGTGTCCGTGGGATGGATGTGGACTGCTCTCTAGAAAAGAGCTGGCAAACTCATCCTCTTCGCCACCAAGGACACACCTGTTAGTTTTACATGGATTTAATTTATTTTATTTTATTTTATTCCCTGCACCTGCCTAGCCTCCCCCACTAACAACGTCTCATAGATCTGTTATCACCCAGAGCCCACAGCTTAAATTAGGGTTCTGTCGATATCGTGCGGTCTGTGGGCTCAGACATGTGTGCAACGGCGTGAATTCATTACTGTGGTGTGATGCAGAGGCAGCCTCACTTACCCAGCCTACAGAAACTTCGTGCCTACCTTTGCCCAGGTGCAGGCCAGGGAAAGCCCCAGGACCCGTGCTCCAGACCCAGGGCCAGAGGGGAAAAAGCCCCACACCCCTGTGTTCTGCCTACTCATCGCTGTACCCCACTGACCCCTGCTAACACTTCTTGCGTTCTAGCCAGGTGCTCGCACACGACTGACTTCTCTGGTGAAACCCCACACGCCCCTGTGGCTGGTCCCGTTCCTGTCACTGCTTTAGGGTGAAGACACTCAGGCCCATAGGACTTAAGTAACTTGCCCAGAGCTGTTCCATTAGCAATCTCTGTGACATTCCATTTTGCTGGGTTTGGGGCGAGGCAGACCCTTAAAGGTGGCTTTTCAAAGATCACCTATGGCTGTTGTCATCCACAGCAGCACTGTGCTCCCTGGAAAAGTGCACACTCACGCCAGAGGCCTTTCTGCTGTCTGAGAGCTGTTTGCACAGGCATGCAGGCGGCCAGCAGACCAGTGGCATGTGCCGGGCAGCCATCCCAGGTCACTTGCTTCCCCTGCAGAGGTCCCGTTTGTCCAGCCAGGTGTGTCTGTGTGGGTTCTGAAGTTCTGATAACTGAATCTTCTGTCCCCATCACCTCCCTCCCAGCCCACCTCCTTCCCTTTTCAAATATTTCAAGACTTATTCTTTGACTGTTGAAACCACAAGGTAAAGATTTAAGTACGTTTTAAAAAATGCATTTCACAAAAGAAATGATTTTATCTCAGCAAGAGGAATCTAAACAGAATGAAACAAAAATTCGACAAATATGTATTTGTGTTTGGTACTTAAGCTCGGATCACAGCCAGGAAATGTAAGTGGCGGAAAGAACACACGTCTCCTATTTAATACCAGGCATCTGTCAGCGCCCCAGTGATCCGGAGTTCACAGGTCAGGATTTCTCTGGCTCCGACACACACACCCCCGACATCCCTCCATCCCGGCGTCAGGAGTCCTCAGTCATCGACTATGCTATTGTGGGTCACAGTGTCCAAACAGTGACCACGACTTCTCCCCTAAGGAAACGGGTTGTCGAAAGATGGAGGCATTGGAATGTGTCCTACAAAACAGACGTGCCTACAAGACCCGGTTTTATGGCTCACGAGAAAGAATGACTTTATGGCTATAAAATAAAGTCCACGCTGCAAGTTGGCCTGAACCTACTTGGTGCAACTCTTTCCAAAAGACCTAAGATTAAAATGCTGCTGGGGCACTCCCTGGTGGCCTAGCGGATAAGGCCCCTGGACATAGTTCACATACACCCCAAGGACCCAGGTTCAAAACCGGAAGCCAGGGCGGGGAACTACAGAGATGAACAACTAAACAGAAAAAAACACACGAATGTTTCTTCCTGCCTGCCTGCCTGCTCGCCTTCATTCCTGCCTGCACCTTTCCTTTAAAAACAAAACAAGCAAACAAGAAATACTTCCAGCCTGTATGACTTTAGGTGTGAGTCAGTTGACCTCTGTGAGCCCTAGTCTCCTGGGGAAAGGGGTTGTTAATGTCTCACAGGGAAGTTTGTGAAAATTGAGAACACACTTTGCCAGCGGGCGGTGGTGTGTTTGCACGCAGGAGAGTTGTGTTGTATTGGGCAGAATAATGGCCTTGTTATTGTCTTGTTATTGTCAAGTCGACTCTCCTTGTGTTGGTAAATTTTCTGTATCAGAAAATTTCTTGATGGGTTAACAGATGCCCAGATAGCTGGTAAAATGTTATTTCTGGGTGTGATGCTCAGGGCGTTTCTGGAAGACAGCATTTAAATAGTAGATTGAAAGTCACAGTAACCAATACTAGAGGTCATCACCCAATATCTTCCAAGAGCCTGAATGGAGAAGAAATGCGAAGGAAAGGTGAATTTGTTCTCTGTTCCACCTGGGACGACCTCCTGCTCCTGCCCCAGACATTGGGCTCCTGGTTTTCCCATCTTTGGACTCATGTTGGGGTTTCTACCACTGGCCCCCTACTTTCGTGGATGCCCAGCTTGCAGAAGGTGAGACTTCTCAGCCCCCAGAGCCGCAAGAACCAATTCCCGTTTTTTCTTTTTACTTCCTGCCCCTTCGCCCACTTCTCTGGCCCCCGGTCTGAAACTTGGGTTCTTGGTCTTTTCATGGCCTGCACCTTAGGCATCTTACCCACTTGAGCCACAGGGGCGTTCCAGAGTCAGTTCTTACAGAAATAAACAGACAATGCTAGGCTCTTACCTAGATGATGATATCTCTATTATCTATCCATGCCTAGCCTCTGTTCTGTTTCTCTGGAAGACCCTAATACCTTCGCAAATTTTTCACTTACCTTGTGATCTGGCCTCTCCTCGTCTTCCAACCTCTGCGGGTTCCAGTCCTTCTTTCTATCACACCCTTGATTCTTTGTGCGCACTAAATCGCGCCTGTAACGTTCTGCTCAGATGGCGCCTCTTCCCGGGTGCCACCATCAGAAATAATTTCTCCCCGTGTCTCTGAGACAGCAAACGTCTCAGCTTAACTAAGGCTGCCCACAGCCTTCGGTGTCCCCTCCGCCCACCTGCTGCAGCCCCAGCCACCTGTCTCACACCCTTTGCTCTTCCTCACTTGTCCCCACCACTCCCCGACTCTTCAGCAGGGAGCTTCCTAACATCCAACTGCAATCACACCTCGGAGGCCGAGAACCTTCCTTGGCACCATTAGTCTGAGGTTGAAGATGAAACTCCTCGGCACGCACTACAGAGCCTTGACTGGCGTGAGCCAGTCTCCATCTTCAGCCTCATCTTTTTGTTTTGTTTGAGACATATTTCAAGTGCCACAACCTTCGCCTTTTAAAAAAATAGACATCTCCATGGTTTTTAACACATTCGCGGACTGGGCGACTCTCCCGACTCTTTCATCCCAGAATATTTTCCTCACCCCTAAAGAAACCCCATACCCGTCAGCAGTCACTGTCCGCTCCGACCACAGCCTCTGGCACCATGAAACCTGTCTCCGTGACTGTGACTGCTCTGGGGTCCGACGGCGTGTACCCTTGTGTGTACCCTTCATTCCGTCGGTGTGATGTGTTCGGGATTCATTCACAGCGTGGCCTGTGTCAGTATTTTGTGCCTTTTTTATGCCTGACTAATATTCTACTGAATGACAAGAACTCCATGTGCACTTAAGGACATTTTGTGGTTTCTGCAACTTATCTGTTATTAATAAAGCTGTTACAGTGTTTGTGTGGACATGTGTTTTCGTTTCTCTAGGGTGATGCCTAGGAGTGGAATTGCTTGCTCAGATGAGACCCTGTGAAAGGTTTTGAAAGGTCTTTGAAAGGCACCCTGGCTGTTTTCTATGACAGCCGCACCCTTTCCTGTGTGCACCTCCAGCCCCCAGCAGTGCTCTGATTTCTGCGCATCTTCCTCCAGCTTCATCTTGCCTCACGCTGCCCCCAGCTCTGTGAACTCTAGCCGCACAGCCCTGCCAGTTCTTTCTTTAGGAAGAAAGAGAGGAGGAAGCACGTTTTATTTGTTTATTTTGGTTTCCGCATCTCCCTTTTCCCCAACCCAGACCTGCTTCTCGAGCCTGGGATCTTGGGCTTTACATGGTCCATGCTTCAGCCATCAGCTTAGCGCCTGAGCCACCGGGGCACGCGGCCTGTTCTTACACCCACCTGATTTCCTGCCCACAGCAGAAGGAGTCTGGATGACGCCGGCGGTTCTCATTCTATCAGCTCCAGCGCCTCTTTGTTTACCCTGAAATGAAGTTCGTAAATATGATATTCTCCCGACCCACGTGATGACAGCATGTGCATGGAATTCTCCAACTATGCAATAAAGGAGAAGTGGAAAGTAATTTATATACATGCGGGAGTGAGTGGGAGTGAGTCCTAATGAAGTAGCCGGGGGCCTGGTTTCCAGAACGAGACCGTGAAGGTGACGGCTGCACCGGCAGGTGCATCAGGTGTGGGAGTCGAGCACCCCCTGCGCCCACAAGCACGTCGAGTGGAATTGCTGCCAGTGCTGTTATTCCGGAATCACGATCAGTGTGAGCTCCCAGAGTTCAGTCTTCTCTCAACACACAGGCATTGTGTTCCAGGGAAATTCAGTGCGTAGTCACACCAGGTGAAACCGCCGTGTCTATAGGCAAAATGGAGTTGCGTTCACCATTAACCTGACCGATGGCTCTGGCGGGAACGCTTTCTCTCAAGCCAGACGCTCCACCTGCTTCCAGCTCTCGGTTTGGAAGCCTCTTCCCCACACGAGCCTGCCTGGCCTCCACTCACTGGACAAGTTCCGTCCGTATATCCAAGCTGCTTCTTCCCAGCACGCCACGCTGCTGCAACCCTCCGTGCATCTTTTCGTTCTATTCATGTCTGTGTCCCCCACTGGACACAGACCCATGGGGCCTGGATTTGGAAATTTCTGGTCCAACAGCCCTGGTATTCAAAGACTCGCTGAGGTGCGCCTGGTGGAGCAGCAGTTGGTCAGCCGCCTTCAGCAGGTGTAATCCACACAGGTCCCCAGGAGCTGGGTTCCAACAGCCAGGACGGGGGCTCGCGGGGGGACAGCAGTATGAACGACTCAAGTAAAATCAATCAATCAGTCCTCTTCTTTCCTGTGGCCTGCCTGCCGGCCTTCATTCCTGACTTTTCCTTAAAAAAAAAAGAAAAAAAGATATGCTGAATGAATTGTTGTATAATAACGTTCTTGGCCATCTGCTCGGTTGTCCTGGGTACTCTGAGTGGACAGTATTGTGCCAAGTGCATCTGTGTCCCTAGCACTCAGGATAGTTCCTTCATGTGGAAAACGGTGGCCAAATATTTAAGGAGTGAATGAAAGCAAAATCACGATGGGGTTACTAGTGTCCCCCTAAAAGAGCTAATGACTCACTGAGGTGTGTTCAGCGCGCCCTGGTGGAGCAGTGGTTTGGTCAGTTGTCTTCGGCCGGCATAGTGCACCTACATCCGAGGTTCGCATCCCACGGCCGGGAGGAACAACCATGATGAACAGCTAAATGAAAGAAGTAAAGTGCTTTTATCTCCTCTTTCTGCCTGCCTTTCTGTCTCCTGCTCATCTTCATTCCTTTGTGCACCTTTCCTTAAAAAAAAAAAATGTGTTTGAGTAAATCCTCTTGAGCACTACGGTGCCCGAGAGACAGGACGGTGGGCTTCTCTTCAGTACTGTGGCTTCCACAGAGAACTTCCCTTTTCACTGTGTTCGCTCCTGCAGGGTGACAGCCACCGGGGACTTAGAGGCTCATAACGGCGAGGAGCTCGTTGTTTCTCACGATTCTGTGGCCTGATGGCTGACCCTTCTGCTCTGGCCTTCTCCGCCCGCCACAAGGCTGCAGTCATTCCAGAAGCCCTTGCGGGCTGGCGGGTCCAGGGGCTACGCTCACGCAGGCCGCGGGCTGGCCGTGAGCTGCGGTGTCCGGGTTCCTTCCATGTGGACTTCTATCTTCTGGGACAACAGCCAGGCCTCTCGCCATCGAGGACTCAAGGGTTCAAGAAAGCGAGAGCAAAGGCAGAAAGTGCAAGGTTTGACGCTGGTGGACCATCATTTCTAATGTCAGCCTGCAGGTCAAGAGGTCAAGGTGAGTCACCAATTCGAGCAGGTGAGGACACTCACTGCCCCTCTGGCTGGAAGAGCAGTGTCAATATACCGAGCCGAGGCTGGTGTGTCCGGGGAGCCCATTCACAGGGGGGACCCTTCTTGTAAGGAACTGACAGCAGCCCCCTGGGGCCCCCCCCAGGCACCTCTGGGACTTTCTCCTGGACAGAGGCTCCCCTGGACTGTAAATCTCCTCTCCAATTTTAGCACCTCCTTGTCTGGGCCTGGACACAGAGATGGACACGATGGAGGCGATGAGGTTGAAAATGTTTTCTTTCCCAGATTTTATTGGGTTAATTGTGGGGAGTGGGATCTCATTGCCCTTTGGTTAAGTCGTGCTGTCATTTTTTTTTCTTGTCTTTTGCCTTGTTTCTCTTCCAACTCAACTGCAATGAAAAGTCGAGTTAAAGGAACATTCTGGCTCATTCTAGAAATTTTACTACCAAAGGACCTTCGGGATGAGAGCTTTGATCGCTTCTCAAGAACAGCCGTCAGTCCCTGAGTGAGCATCCTGGCTCTGCCACCTACTGGCAGTGGGACCCGGGGAAGGTGACTTCACCTTCTCATGTCTCAGTTTCCTCTCCCTTACCTGGGACTATGATGCCTAGGCTGGCTGTTGTGAGGACAGACAGGACAGAAGAGACAGCCCCACAGAGCCACATCCGGGCACTTGCATCAGGGCAGGAAGACAGGCGATGGCTTCTGCTGGAGCCGTATCTGGGGGTGAGATTGGGGTGGTCAGCAATTGGCAAAACTAAAAAGCGATTTGTAGCATAACCACGAAAGAGCAAGTTCCGCTTGGACCGAGCATCCCGCTGAGAACTGCATCTCCTTCTAGCTCTGTGATGAGGTATTTGTGCTTACGGTATAAATTATAAATCTAAACATATACAGGGTTTGTTCCCCGCCCCCCCCAGCAGATTCCAAGCAGCATGAAACCAGCCAAGCCAAATAAATTGTGCAGTTAAGTCCATTGTTTCCAGCAACATGTAAACTGTGGGGTTGTAGAGAATTGCTTTGAAGAGGACGCCCCTCGGTACTCTGGCCATCCGGGTTCAATTTAGGCAGTGCATATTTGAAGTTTACTAGAAATCTGTGGTAAAGAAAGACACGCACAGAGCGCCCGGGTGGTGGCAAAGGGCTCTTGTCAAATTGTGCAGGATGCACAGGGGGAGGGGGGGTGTCTGAAAAACACAAAACAAAGCAGCAGCCCTGAGCTCAAGGAGAGCGGAGAATTCCTCAACTGGAGAAATCATGCTGGGAATGCAAAGATCGCTTTCAATGTTGTGTTTGTAAGGAAATGACAGTCCCCGAGTGGAGAATGTCAGGTCCTCTGAGAAACCCTGTGGCCCTCACGTGCAGAAAACTGTTTACTTAACTGGAACCGGTTCTGAAAATATTTGGCTCTGGAGGGTCTCCCCGGAGTGTAGCAGGGGTCTGGGATTGGCTTGCAGGTCAGGCGCTGACCTGTGCTAATCTCCCTGGCTGATAAGGCTTCCAGATTTCAGGACGGATTACTTCCTCTGCTGATGCAAGGTTTATGGCCCAATGGAGGCCAGAGGGGAACCTGTCATTCCAAAGGCTCATGCGGCCCAACAGCCCGTGTCTCTCAGATACGACCGCACTTTGCCACAGCGCAGCAGAGGTGACTGGGAAGGTGCACCAGGTCAAGATGAGACGAAACGAAGGAGAAGCCTGTGAATGATGGGTTGGGATGTTAATCTCCAGGAAGAATCCAGCAATCTGATGTTCTTGCAGATGCTGAAGGTTCATAGGGGTGATAAAGATATTGATGTCACTCGCTGGAAAATGATGGCTTTTACCTAATGGGATGAGTCTGGGTGATTGGTCCTTTCTTTTCCTTCTTTCCTTCTTCCTTCCTTTCTTTCTTCTTTTTGTCTTTCTTCTCTCTCTCTCTCTCTCTCTCTCTCTCTCTCTCTCTCTCTCTCTCTCTCTCTCTTCCTCTTTAAAGGAAAGATGCAGGGAGGAATGAAGTTCGGCAGACAAGCAGGCAGGAAGAGAGAGGAGGAAGAGGTATTTTTATTTCCTTTTATTCTCAGTTGCACATCTTGGTTGCTTCCTTCCAGTCCCAGCAAGCAAATCAGGCCTTGGAATGTATGTGGCCTGTGCTCAGCTGGAGACAATGGACCTAACTGCTATTCCCCCAGGACATGCGGACTTTATTTTTTTTTAAGAATGGAAAGAAGGGAGATGAGGAAGAAGCACTTTTTTAAATGTATTTATGATTTTGGCTGCTCCCCGCTCCCAGTTAGAGTCTCAAACTCACGTCCTTGTACTTTACATGGTCTGTACCCCAGATGTAGACTTAGTGCCTGCGTCCTTCTGGAGTCCTTCTGGAAATTTGCCCCAATTCCCCAGTGGGAGGCCTCTGCCATTGCAGACTTTAGGACCCCCTTCAACCAGGTGTGAGGCCGCCTGGGTACTGGGCTGGATTCTCCTTGAGAATTTAGATGAAGGACTTCATTCACCCATCACTCGGGAAACACCTGCTTTGCACAGCACTAGCTGTGCGTGGTGCCCAGAGCGGTCATGGTCTCTCCTCTCAGGCGGAGAAGGATGAGCCAACGGGCCAACCTGTGGCACAATAAAGATGACCACTGAATGTACTTACTAGGTGTCCGGCAGGGGCCTATGCACTTTGAATGTTATGTCTCAGCGCTTCTCAGATTTCATGAGCACATGTGGCACTTGGGGAGCCCGTTTGTTTAAGTGCAGAATCTGATCGAGAGATCTGGGCTGCGGCCCAGGACACTGTCCTCACAAACTTCTGGGAGATGCTCAACCTAGCTCCACCGCCTGCATGTGGAGTAGCTGGTGCTGTTCCATCTCAGCCTCACCACGACCCAGTGAGCCACTGTCTATCCCCATTTTACAGATGAGGAAGTGGAGGCCTGGAGAGGTCAAGTGATTTCTCCAAGGTCATGCACCTGGGACCTGGAGGAACTAGGATCAGACTCCAGGCACGTGTGCTTCCAAGGTTCCTCCACACTCAGGTGGTGCGGGTGCCTGGAGTCAGGGCTTGGAGAAAACTTTGGAAAATGTGGATCCCTGCAGGGTATTAACCAGGTGAAAGTCAGGGAGTTGGGCAAGGGGAGGGAGCTGTGGGCTGGGGAACCACAGGAGAGAGCTTGGCGCTTTAGGAGAACAAAGCTCATTGAGGGAGGGAGCAAAGTGGGAGAGGGGTTGAGACAGAGGAGGCAGTGAGGGACCAAAAGGCTGCTGGTCCAGCCTTTCCCTGAGGGCCAGAGGACAGAGGCTCTCTAGAAAGATGTGATCACCTTTTTGTTTACTCACCGGACAGTATGACACAGTGCCCTGAGGCAATCCCTGCATTCCCAGCCTCTGCTGCCCAACCTGCCCATGCTGCCTGGGTGGAAATAGCACATGACGGTGTAGTTTCTATTTACTTCTCTGTCTCCCTCTGGAAGGTTCCTCCTTACTCACAAGTGTGCTGGAAATACCCAGTCCCCAGGTGGCATGATCACACCGCCCTTCCCTGCTTGCATCGTTAGGAAGCTGTGAGGGCGACCAGGACAGACACCGGACATGGTTCAAAAATGTGGCAGACAGCTGTCACAGGTGCTTGCCCCGGGGACGGAGGAGGGGTAGGAGTTAAAAGATGCCCCCTCGAGGACAAGCACCCTGTGGCTCAGGCAGCGGAGACGCTGGTGTGCAGACCACGCACAGCCCAGGGATGCAGGTTCAAGACCCAAAACCAACAACTAAATGAAGACGTTTCTTCCTTCCTTAAATGCTTTGTCCTCCTCTCCCTTCATTCCTTCCTCTTGAAAAAAAAAAAAAAAAAAAAAAAAGATGCCCCATTGACACTGTGCAGCCTTCCTGCTCCTTGATGTGCCCTCTGCTCTTTCCAAGGAGCTGTCTTGTGGGGGCCCTCTGACTGGAGAACATTCTGGGGTAAGGGGTAGGGTAGTGAGTGCCGAATCATCACAGACCAGCTCAGGCGTCACCTCCACCACTTTAGCCACATTTCTTTGACACCTGGGCACTTAGGTACTCAGGAAGTTTCTTTAAAATGATTTACTTTCTCCCCTAACTTTTGATTTTGACAAATTTCAAACCTGCAGCAAATTGGAGAAGGTAACATCAGAAACTCCTCGGCGCACCTGGTGAGGAGCAGTTTGGTCGGCCGCTTCCAAAGCAGCACAGTCCATCTGCATCCCAAGGACCGGGGGCTCCTGTCCTGGGTCCAGGGGAACAACCAATGTGAACAAGTAAATAAAAATTACAAAAATGTTTCTTCCTCCTCTCTCTTCCTGCCTGCCTGCTTACTCGCCTTCACTTCTGCCTGCTCCTTTCCTTTAAAAAACACCAACGGCTCCTCACTGGCACAGCCTAGTGGTTCAGATGCTAACCCAGTGTCTGCAGTATAGACCACGTTTGAGACTAGCAGGTAGGAGTGGACACCGAGAAAACAAACAAACAAATTTTAAAAAAGTACTCCTCTTCTTTCTTCTTTCCTTAAAAATGCTTCTTCCTCTTCTCCCTGCCTCTCTTGAAAAAAACAAAACAAAACAGTTCTCACATTTTAGTTACCTTGGCTTTCTCTCTATTCCTCTCCATCTATAAATTTAAAATGAGATTTTTTTTTCTGGGTCTATTAACAATATTTAAACAAACTTTCAAAATAGTTTTTAGCTCTACAGACAAGTCGCAAAGAGAACACAGAATTCTTGCATCCTTGGTAGTTGATTTCCAGTGTTTCCCTGTTGCTGACCTTTTGCATTGCTATGTCCATTTTCACAACTAACTTTTCACATCCAGTATCGTAGGCTATTATTGACCACACTATGTTTTATGAGACTTTTTATTAGTTTTTCTCTTACCTGGTGAACTCTCTTTTAAATTAAAAATAAACATTAAAGATAGGGAAATGTTCATGAAAAACATGACCATTTGACCAATACAATTCTATCTGCTAAATAACCCAAATCCAAGGCTGCTTTCTCTTTGTTACAGAGGGAGCTTAGCCAATGTTAGAGAGAAGCATTAAAGACAGATCAGTGCATGGCGGAGTGGTGGTTGGGTCCACTGCCTCTGACTGAGCGTAGTCCACACACATCCCAAGGTCCTGGGTTCGAGAGGTGGAGGGGGTGGGGCAGGGAGAGCCAAGGTGAACAACTACATAAAAAATAAAGAAAAAATGCTTCTAGTCATAACAACAAAAGATTTAGATCAGCACAGAGTGAGACTTCCTTCCAGGCCAAATGGAATCACAAGAGACTTGTCCCAGGAGTAGAATGACATTCCTACTATGAGAGTTAGGCTTTTTAGAGCCCAGTCTGTATATCACCTAAAGACATCTTGGCCACCACTCCTGTGAGAGCCCCACTTGGGAAGCCGTGGGTCTCTCCATGCCATGCTTGCAGACGGCTGGAAGCCCCACATCTGAAACCGGTGGGCTCCAAACCTGTGGCTTCTGTCTGCCCAGTGTCATGGTGTGGGTGGGTGTCCCCACTGGCTTGGGCTATGACAGTGTACTTGTCTTCTCTACGGTAACAGCCCACCCCAGCTGAATCCCTAAAGCTGGCAGACGTTGGACAAGAGAAAGAGGTTAGAGTGGGTCAGAGAAGGCCACCAGTCGCAGGATGGCAGGTGAGAAAGCCCTTGCGTGGAATGCACGTCTGCCTGTGTCGCTGAAATGGGGTGGGAGGTGCAGTCAGAGCAGGAGGGAAGGAGCTAAGCAGACCACCTCAGCCTTCACATCCTTCCTTGAAAGCACTTCAAAATGGTCTTCACATTTCATATGTTAGAGTGACACTGGTTCCTGAAACCAAGCCATCCCTTTCCTTTCAAATACACATCTGCTGTCCTCATTTCCAGGAGACCTAAGCCCACCATGAAATAACTGGGACAGCTTCCCTGCTCTTAAGGAATGTCCCTCTGAAATATGTTACTGGAGGATCGGGGGTCCCCACATCTAACCGGAGGTGATCACCTGGAATATTTTCAGAGTTTCTGGGTCTCAAGATTGCTGTTTATTTCTCAGCTGACTTAGTGTAGAAATCTCTGAATTAGTCCAAGGGGCCAAATGGTTGGGTGCAATTTTCTCTGTGTGTGGGGTGCAGTGTGCCTAGGGAAGGAGCTGACTGGGCCACACTAATAAATGCACACATCTTCATTTTCAGCAACGACATTGGCTGCAGGTAAGAGCACCCCCTTAAACCCTGTAGCCTCCCAGAGCTAAGGACTCAGCTTGGTTCATATCCTCCAGACCCTGTTCCTGGCTTTCTTTGTGTGTCCAGAGTATTTCATTTTGCGTACAGAGAATTATACCGAATATCTGCTTCTTTTCACTCGATGATAACTTTAGCCACCTATCATTGATGTTACCTGCAGGCCTACTTCACTCTTACTGCTACCTCTTCAACCATAGCAGGACATAACTACTCAGTGATCATTAGCTGATGGATATTTAACTTATTTCCAAAGGTTTCCTAGGACTTGACCTCTTTTTTTTTTTTAAGCACACACCTGAGCGTGTGAGTCTTACGTAGAGGCAGAGAGGCATTCTGGGTACAAGCTACGTTCATTTTTGTTTTCAAAGTTCTCGCTAAATTCCCCTTCAGAGTATGTGGGTGAGCTTGTGGAGAAAGGATGTTGGTTTCTGTTCTCGGGGCTCATGGATTCCTGGCTTCTTTTCTGCAGTGACTGCAGCATGGAAGGAAGCCAGAGACGCAGAGAGAACAGAGAGAAATTCCTCTCTAGGTGTTACAGGCCGGGAGGCTCCCCAGGGCCCGGTCTTTTCTTGGTGTCAATGGGAGCTTTGTTCCTGGGTCCATCCCTGAGCAGAATCCCAAAGAAGAGATGGAGTCACAAAGGAGTCACATACTTCATTTCTGGACCTCACCTCTTGACTCAGAGACGCCTCAAGTTTGTAAGAGCCACACACAGATGTCCCAGTGCCTGGGAGGAGGCTGAACCCCGGAATAACTAGACTGGAAAGAAAAAAAAAAGAAAAAAAAGAAGATGGAAAAGAAGGTAGTAAATGAGACTGGAAAGATGCAAAGGAAGGTGCGCGCTGACGTCCATCCTGGGAGAACTGGGAAGTGTAGAGAGGGTGCTGAAGCCTGGGGGCCGGGAAGGAGTGTGAGGAGACGGGGAGGCCGTGGGAAAGCGGGAAGGAAGGAGGGGAAGGGGAAGAGAGTGGAAGCGGGGCTCAGGGGCTAGGTTAAGGAGAGCCTCCCAGTCTGTTTGTGATTAGCATGCAGCCCGGTGCAGAAAGAAGTAAACAGAAACTTCCCGGCGTCTCCACACCCCCTCCCAGGCCAGGCAGAAATCAGATGCTCCGTGATTAATCGCGGAGAGTTCAGGACACGACCACAGACGCGGCGCGGACTTGAAATTAGCTGCCTTTTCCCAGTCCCCTTGCCAAGATGGGAGCGGGGGGTGGGCCGCGAAGGGGTAGGGGCCCCGCCTGCGGGGGGCCAGCGTGGAATGCGCCCCGGCAGAGCTCAGAGTGACACTGACGGGCGATCGGCGGCGTCCAGAGCGGCAGCAGCATCCGGGAGAGCAGGGCCGGCAGGGAGGCCCCCGCTCGGCTTCCTGACCCGAGCTCCCGGGTCGCGTGCACCGGGACACGGGCCAGATAAGACCCCCGGCTGCACTATCGGCGCCCGGCAGGGCCGTCCGGGGCTCCGGGATGCGGCGGGCGGCGGTCTGGTAGCTGAACCCCGAGCAGATGGGAGCCGGCGAGCGAGCCTGCGGCGCTAGGGGAGCCGGGCGGCTGTGAGGCCGCTGCTGCCGCGGTGCTGGGCGTCGGGACCGCGCGGTGGTGAGTGTCGAGGACTCGGGCGGGCGGCCGGGCGGCGCGTGGACCAGACTCCACCTGGTCAAGGCGAGGGTGCCGGGCTGCTCCCCCGCACACCCATGGGAGCCCCGCAGCGCCGGGAACCGGCTGAGACGGAAGGCGGCATCAGGCTGTGCAGCTCTGGGCCAGTTCCTTGCCCACTCTGGGCCTCCACTGACCGGCCGCTAAGGTGGAGTGGGTGATGGAGGTGGTCTTCAGGGGCCTCTGACTGCGCCTGCCCTTTCTTCTGTCTCTGCTGTCTGTCCGCGCAGTGCTCAGCATTTCTGAAGCTTGGGCTCGGGGGATCTCGGAGGGGAGAAGGGCAGTGACTTGCCCGGGTTCGCCCAGCTGGACTGTGGTGGAGATGAGAGGCAGACCTGCGTCTTTTTACTACCTTTGCCAGACACCTCCAGTGGTCCGAGTTGCGTGATTTGCAACAGCGGGAGGGAAGCAGGGATGGAGAGGATGCGCCGGGGGGCCTGCCTGTAGGAGGAAGGACGAGGACCCCAGGAGGCGGCTGAGCAGCCTTCCACTGCTGGGGCCACGTCCCGCCTGGGTAGGGCCCCCCGCCTGAATGAGGCCTTGCTCGGGAGGCTGCTGGGCTCCAGGGAAGAGGTTAAAAATTAGAGGGGCAAAGGGGTGGGGAGGCTGGCACATGCCTTTACTAGGCTTTGTTCCAGTTTTATTTTGCCTTTTCAAAAATCTGTTTTGAATCATTCTGGGCCCCCACTCCTCTCTGGACGGGACAGAATTGTGAAATATACTGCGCTTTCCACATGCCTCCCCTGGGGGGAATCACATATTAATATTATCGAAGGTTATTTGCATATGCTTCCCTGCAGCTGTGGTCAGCAGCAGCCAAGAGATACGATGAAAAATCAAGGCAGCGCACATCCCCCGGGCACGGAGAAGGGGAGCATATGACATCCCAGGGTGGAATTGCACAGCAGGTGGGACGTCCCTGGTGTCAGGCATCTGGACTGAGTTGGAGGTCCCAGCACCCAGATGTGGTCACTCTGCTCCTCTGTTGGAAAATTCCATTCTGAAGCAGCTCTGTCCTGATGGGGCCTCCTTCCCCTGCAGGGACTGGCTCAGGTCTTCTGCTTGGGGTTCAAAGTGTGACCAGAGTGGTGGTCCCAGCTCAAGAATAACCACTTTGTTTCAGAACCAACTCCTTTTCTCTACATCCCACCCCTCCCCAAGTTCCAGACAAACCAGGACAGTGGCCACCTTACCCCAGTTCTGCCCTGGCGTTTTCATTGCCACCTGAGCACATAGCTAATTTGTCTGGGTCTCGGTTTCCTCATCTGTAACACCAAGGGACTACTTTATGAAATCTCCAGAACCTCTTTGCCACTCTAGAATCTGGGTGGAGAGCACTTAAGTGCTAAACTGAGCGAGAGTGTCTGAGAGTTAGACAAGAGAAGAGACCACCCCACCCCGGGAACCCCACAGCATAGTCAGGGAGGGAGGTTGGGATTAAAATGGGCTTCGAGACGGGACCGTGGCCAGTGGTGTCCAGTACGGATGTCAGAGAAACTACCCTCTAGCTGCGAGCTTCTGAAAATCCTAATGAATTGCTGAAAGCACAGTTTGGACTGACAGTTTAGTTTCTGGACTGTGATTTGACCCAGATGTCTGCTGCTTATAGAGACCTTATCTAGTCATCGGGAGCTCAGCACCTCCATCAGGATCCCCCAGTTCTTTCTGGGGAGAAACAAAGGGTTGTCTCATGAATTGGCTTCTTGATCCGGTTGGATCTCTCCTGCTTCCTCCTGCCTCTGTCCTCACGGCCACTCGGAGACCTTCCCTGTGGCCACTGCCCATCCGGAATTCTCCCAAACCCCAGCCCTTGGTGCCCGAGGGGCTCTGGGGTCCGTCTGGGCAGAGGTAGAGAGCACGACTCCCTCCCCAGCTGCAGGCACTCTGGCCTCACGCATCTGTGAAGGTGAATTGTCAGATGTCCAGCAATTTGGTCACCTGATCATCATGAAACACCATAAACTTATAATTCAACACATTGCATGAAAACCAAAACTCATCATTCTCCATCTTCCTGACTACACGTGACTCTCGTCCGTGCTCCGGAGGTGTGTTTGTGCTACCGTGTCTGTCGGTGGAATTGTTGCAGGTCGACACACTGGTGTCTTGTCTTTCCTTTATTCTTTCTCGGCGACCTCAAATCGCTGGCATGAAATCAGCGGCGGTGGGAGCATGTACACTCTGGGAAGCGGTGGGCAGCACAATTCAGGGCTTGATTTCTTGCTGCGTCGTGGTCTAGATTTGAAGAAGGAGGCAGAAAAAGTTAATGGCGCAGATTAAGCACGGATTAAACGTGGCAGGGCATTGTCTCTCGGCTGCTACAGGATGAGTAGACCATGAGGACGTGGTTCACTTCGACCAGAGTCACGTCCGGACAGGTTCTTGTGGTGTCACCTTTGTCTTACACCTTCAGGTGTGGGAAACTATCACCCGATATTTCTGAAGAACGAGCCTCACTCATCTCTAGTAACCACAGGTTGTGTGCAGATACGAGAGCTGGGGGCAAAAGCCAACAAAACATTCTGTGGGCATCGATGGGGAGTAGAGGACAGTAAATTCTGGTTTTATTTCTAAATTGTGCGCTACATCTTTTACATGGATCCAATCCATAATAAAGCTAAGTGTGTTGCAGGGCGCGTGGGTGTATGCGCCTGTGTACGTGGGCACACACACAGGTGCACAACTGCACACACACTTCTCCTGCAGAGCTGGTGTTACACCTTTGCCAGCGCAGCACAGACCCCCCAGCGTGCACACTTGTCTCCAGGGGCTGAGAAATCCAGTCCTGGACAGTCCTCAGCCCTCACCCAGAGGGATTCCAACCCTCAGGGCTGGGTCTTTGAGACAAACCCCTCACTTTCTTCCTCACCTGAAATAGCCAGACACATTCGTGGTGGGGGTGGCATGTGGACCCCAGCTCAGTCAGAGGCAAAGGCCCTGCTGCGCAGTCCAGTCCTCATTGGCGATAGGCCTCCTGCAAGTTCCCAGCAGGGGTGTCCCAGCAGCAGCCGTTCCAGGTTCATTCCACTAGGTCTCAGGCCTGGCTCCTGCCGTTTTGTTGTTGTGGGTCACGCCTGATTCCCTCACAGAAACGGCATCTTCGAGCAAGCAGAAGGAACAGCTAAGCCAAACCGAGAGGGACGTTAAGACAACTTTCTAATTTTAGAAACCCTGGCAGCCAGGTGGGCCCTTTCCAGTTCCCCCAAGCCAGCGCGCACGGGAGGAAAATATTTCTCATTCCCAAGTTCCGCTTCTCTGCCGGTCTTGGCCAAGGAGGAGGCCCAGGTGGGGACGTTAGCTAAGAGAAGCCAACTGTGGTGGCGAGAAGGGATCATGCCCGCGGCTATTACAAAGAACAGAAAGGGGCTTTATTATCGCTTTGTTTTTGTGGTGGAAAGGGCAAGCCTGAATTTAAATCTCCGCCCTAGGAAACCAGTTCAGAGTCAGGTGCCTGGTCCTCCAGACATTATTTCACTCATATTCATACTTTCCTTGTCTGATAATAACTTTACTTGTCTTTTCTTTTCTTTCTTTCTTTTTTTCAAGGAAAGGGGCAGGCAGGAATGAAGGCGAGTAAGCAGGCAGGGAGAGGGAGAGAAGAAGAAGAAGCATTTTATTTGTTTTTACTTAGTTGAATATCTTGACTGTTCCCCCTGGCCCGGGACGCGAACTCAAGTCCTTGGGATGCATATGGACTGCGCTTTGGCAAGAAGCAGTTGAGCAAACCACTAATCCACCAGAGCGTGAGGGAAATTTTCATTTTTAAAACTGGGATCATTTAAAGATTGTCCTCTGCCTCTTTCTTTTCTCACTTGACAGAATAAGCTGGGTTTTCTCACTGTCAGCACACGAAGACCTAAAACATTCCTCTCCGCCTCTGCCTCACAGAAGCCCAGGAGGTTGTAAGAAGGGCTCCGTTTTGATAACTGTCTCCGCTTTCTAACCAGGTCTCACCCTTCCTTCACCCTCAAATACACCAGTTGGGTCCAGCTTCTCTCATTTTCAACAAGAAGGAAATTCTATTGGTTCTCCCCTCAGTCTGTGTCTGGAAGCTGATCGTCACTTGTGCTGTCCCCACCCTGGTTCAAGTGGCCATTGTCTTCTGAACTCTTCTAGTTGCCTCCTCACTGGTCCGTCTCCTTTTGCACCTGTAGCCTGTAGGATCCAGTTAAAATGAAATCAGAGCCTGTTCTGCCTCTGCTCAGGGTACATCTCCCCCAGCCCTGTCCCCGTCACCCAGAGTGAAAGGCATGGTCCCCAACACACCCACAAAGCCCCACTGGGTCCAGACTTCACCTCCCCGTCTCCCCGGCGCTGGACTTGTGCGCGTGGTACAGACCTACCTCAGGACCTTTGCACTTGCTCTCTCCTCTCATTCTCCAGCTCTCCACAAAGTTCGCACCTGTCACCATCTAACCAACTATGTATTTTTCTTTGCTTAAATGTCCTTTACTAAATAAAATGTGACTTTCCTGAGGGCAGGAATTTTTTTTTTTTTTTTTGGGGGGCCTGTTTCTTTCAGTGTTGTATTTAATAGTAGGCACACACTCATAAATGATGTGTTGGGAATATTTGCCAAGGTGACAGCTGCATTTCATTTACAGATACCACGTTTCAACAGCCCATGCTCACACAGGGACAGCCAAGCGCGGAGCAAGGGGCTTCTGTGTTTCTGGGCCTCATCAGACGTGCCAGTCAGATGGAGAAAGGATTCACCTGTCCAGCCCGGTTCCAGGCCCTTTAGGGAGGCTGCCCAGCACCACCTTCCAGACTCACTGGGTGGGGTGGGGAGGACCCTGCAGTGGAAACTTGACGAGTATGAGCCCTCCAAATGCAGCATCGGATGCCCCCACCCACTGGGGAACAAATAGTCATGTCCCTGTTAACCACAGAGAGAGTGACCCGAGGGCTGAAATCTCTGGTTCACTTTGCCCGAGGGCCCCCACTAGATCTCTGGTCCCCAAATTCAGATCCAGTGAACTTTCCTCAAGACTGTTTATTTAAAGAGGAAGGAAGGAAGTAGGCAGGAAAAGATTGGAGGAAGAAGTACGTTTATTTTTTTACTTAGTTGTTCCTATGGTTTTATGGGAACTACACCAGAGCTGCAGACCTAATGTCTGAAGCTACCAGGGCTTGTCCCTCGAGATTTTTTTTTTAAAGAAAGGTGCCGGCAGGAAAGAAAGTGAGTAGGCAGGAAGAGAGAGAAGGAAGAGCATTTTTATTTAAACAATTTATTTAGCTGTTCGCACTGGTTGTTTTCTCCCAGGCCCAGGGGTTCGTGGCTTTCTTTGGAGGCGATTGACGGAAACAGTGCTCCACCAGGGCGCACCCCTGAAGACTTTTAAAATGAATCTCAGGTCAAATGGTTGGGATCACAGTTTCAGCATGACATCTGACCAAGAGACCCAAAAGGCTCTATTTACCCTTCCATCTAACATCTCATTATGTCTGTTTATAGACTAACGAATACCTGTATACCCACCACCCTGCCCAAGGAACAGGATTGAACAAAAACCTCTGTCTCCCTGTGGGATCCTTATATGGACTAGTCATTCTCTTGAACTTTGTGTTTCTCTTTCCCTTGCTTTTGAGTATTTTTTTTGTATGTTTCCCCTTGCTTTTTAAAAAATTGTGGTAAAATGTACCCGACATGAAATGTCACCTGAAACATATTTGAGTCAACAGTTCAGTGACATCAAGAACATTCACAATGTCATGTCACCGTCATTACCATCCCTCTCCAGGGCTTTTTCATCCTCTCAATTTCCCATTGAAAAAGAGTTATATTACTTATATACGTCTGCCAAAATAATGTTATTTGCTTTTACTTATGTTTGAACGTAATGAAAAATTATTCTGTATGTTATCTTGGGGCACTTAGATTTCCTAAGACATTTTATGGCAAAAATTCATCCATCGCCTTACATATTGCTGGTGGGCCATTCCTTTTCACTGCTGCATACTATTCCACGGCAGAATTTGTTTCCCTGGTCTGTGGGCATTTGGGTTGTTTCTGCTTCTCTGTGTTTTTTTGGTATTATAAACTGCTGCTTTGAGCATTTTTTTGTGCCCATCCCACATGCTAGTAAGTGCAACAAGAGGAGAATTGCTGGGTCATTGGGAACATGAAATAACATATAGTCATGCATGCATCGTCTAATGACAGGGTTCATTCTGAGATCTCATCCCCACCTAAATATGTCATTAGGTGATTGTCTTGTCATAGAGTGTAATTAGACACACCTACAAGACACCGAGGCTGGACGGCACAGCCTGTGGGCCACTTGTATGTGTAGTTGACTGAAATGTCATTAAGCAATGCGTGACTATACAGAACTGTTTTCCAGTGTGGCGGCACCAATCCACATGCAATCCTCTACCACGTGGCATTTGTCAGATGTCTTCCTTTCTGCCTCTCAAATGAGTGCAATTTCCACTGGCTCTCCATCACCACACAGGCCTGGCTGCTGTTAGGTGTGTCTCTCTAGGTCTGAGAATGTCCCAAGGTCTTGAATGGACTGTGGGTTCGTGCTGGTCTCCATTTTCATGGTCTGGCTGGTCCTTGTAGGGAAACGAGGCTGATAGTTATCGTACAGGAAAGAAATCTTGGGACCCAGATGCAGATCCTGCCCTTACAGCCGCCACCTCTCCTTCCTCCCCTCCAACTGCCTTTGTTTAGTCTGCTCTCAGCACTTGTGGGAAACTCTGTGCGTGTGTGTGTGTGTGAAATCCTCACTCTGTGACAGGCACTATTCCATGCACTTCACATGTATTGCTTTAAATCCATTCAACCCTCTGATCCTGATAAGGGAGGGGCTCTTATATAAATCCCATTCCACAGATATGAAAACTGAAGAACAAAGCGATTAAGCAAATTGCCCCAAATCACACAGGGGGAAAAACATCACAGCCGTGTGACATCTGGCTTCCCCTGGAGTTTGTGCTATAGAGACAATGCCTCCAGACTTGAGTTCAACTCCTGAACCCCTTCCGCATGCCTGTGACTGGGCAGGTGACTCCACCTCTTTGCACCTCTCATGGCAAGAGCTCGCTTTCCCAGAAAGCACATTCAATGTTTTGTTAGCTTATTGTTTCTTGCTGGGTTGCAAGTATCCCCGGAATCTGCTTACTGGCTCGATCCCATCCAGACCGGTGCCTGTAGCTCAGGATGGGTGACCCCCAGCTAGGGCTGTTCCTAGGAGGAGGGACTGTGCCACCGCCAAGGGAGCAAATGTTCCCTCTGGGCTGGGCCAGTTTGAGTCACTGACCTTTGGGACTGTCTTATGGTGAAAAAGGCTGAGTGGTAAGCAGTGGTGACCAGTGGTAACCAGCGCAGGCCGCCTTTGGCCTCCTCCGTGTGAGGCTTATGGCCATGTAGGAAGAGTTGCCCACAGCATGTCTGGAATACCTATTCTAAAGGGTAATTCCCAGGGATAAAGCATGTTTATACTTTCGGGGGGAAAATTCCATTTCTGTTGCCAATTAGTTCTGCTTGAGAACAGCTTTTCTCAACGCCGACACATTGGCCGCCCAGGCTTGAGTTCTGTTGATCAGCTCAAAGTGGGGGGAAAAGCGATTTTTCTTTCCTTCCTCCGCCCCCAACCACGAAACCCGGCTGTTAGTGATGAAAGGGGTCCTGTGGATCACTTAGCTGTCCTTGTCATGACTCCAGGCAAGGCTATAAAAATAATCAGAGGGCCCCACTGGCTGTAATTGATTGTAGAGAGAAGCTGGCTACCACTGCGTCTGCTATCGCAGTCTGTTCCAGACGGAGGTTTCTGTCAGGCCTCTCCTAATCACACCTGCTCCCCACCAGCACCGGAGGGCAGTGCTGATGCAGTCTGTCTCTCTCCCGGGTTCCAGGGTGTTCCTGGTGAAGGGGTGCTTGGCAAGGCAGGGCTGGCAGGCTGCATGGCAGATGGGTTCCCAGGATCCACTGGCCTGCAGCTCACCCCAGCTCCACCGTTCATAGCCCTGGGGCGAGGGACTTGACCGCTCTGTGCCTCAGTTTCCCCAAAGTGATGATGCTCTTCCCCACCCCACCCCAGAATGACACAGGATTAAATGAGCTAATACATTTAGAAGAAACCCTGACCTTGTTCAAAATCATTTATAAGTGTCAGCTTTATTCATGACCATTCCTCAGATGACACAAAGTTGTATGTGGTTATGCCAAGGTATCCTAACCCAGTCCCCTGTTATGGATGATGGACGGAGATGGCTTCCAATCTTTTGTGATTGCAAATAATGCTGCATTCAATAGCCCGGGGCTTTGTATACCAACCCCTCCTGAGGTATGTGAACCTCGTGATAAACTTGACTCTGGACTTTCCTTCCCGGGACCTACAGAATGTGGAGAGATGTGTGGCAAAGGCCAGCCCCAGCCTGGCATGCGGACAAGCCTGTGGGGTGGGTGGGAGGCAGGGTCATGCCCTCCTCGAGCCAGGGATGAGTCCTTTGAGTTGCTGGGAGGTGGGGAGGCACCGGGGCCAGGGCTGTCCAGACCCCAGGCTCCTGGCAAATGCCATGCAAATGTGGTCTTCTTCCTCCAGGAAGCCCCGGGATCTCTGCTGTAACACCCTTGACTGTCTCTGCAAAGATTTAGCACCCACGGTATTCAGCTCCCTTTTGGGGGGCAGAATATGAGATGGTTGACTTTTGGTCCCAACTTAGCCCTGCCACCCATGTTACCCTATGCCTCTGAGTACATCTGTTGGAGGAAGATTACAGTAGCAACAGTGCCTTCTCTGGGAGAGCGTGCGAGATCTCAGCAATGTAACTCATGAGACGTGCTTGACCCTGTGTGGGGCAGAGAAACACAAGCCGGTGTTAGAAGTCACTACTGAGGGTGGCTGGGTCTCGGCTCACCCACCAGCCATAGGTCCCTGTGGCCAGCAGCGTCTGATCAGAAGCAGAGATAAACAAAGGAATTCAACCTAGCCGTGTGGGCCTGGGCAAGTGATACTCCCTCTGACTGAGTTTTCCCTTGACGATGGGGTTCTGCTCATTTGTATCTGACAACGAGACAAAGCACATGATGCCTTGGATGTAATGACCCCAGTGAATGCTGGCTCTTGCTGATATTATTAATCATCATCCTCCCAGAAATGGGCACAGAGTCGTGCATGCAGTGGGCACTGAATACCAGGGCTGACCGACAGGCAAATCTACTTGTGACCTGGGAGGTCTGGCGAAGGCCTGAAAGAGGGTCTCACTTTTGTTGGTGACACCTTAGGGAGAATAGGGAACAGCCCAGAAAGAACTTAGCTGTGGCCATGGGGTCCATGCCAGCTTTACTCTGCCGTGATGGACCCGGCACCATCACCCCCATTTCACGTGTGAGACACTGGGGGCCCAGAAGTGGGAGAGCCGCCTTCAGCTCTGTCCCCCTGTGGAAGGCGGGAGCTGATTCCTTCTCCTGACCCTCAAGGCGGTGGTCTTCACCCTGACCCTCAGCCCCCTGCAGGAAACAGACTGTGCGGCCAGATACCATCTTTCTACAGTCAGAGCCTTTGCACATTTCTGACATTTTTGCATCTTGGGACAAAGGGTGAAGAAACTCAGATGAACTGTGCTTGTTTCCTGGTGAAAAAAGCCTTCCTGGCTTGCCGTGGGGAAGTCTGGTTGAGCTGCATTGCAGCGAGGTGGCCCGTCTTCTGCCGGCTCCCCTGAGGCCTAGCAGCAGGGATTGTAGAAAATCCAGATGGTAAATCCAGGCAGCGACCTTAGGGATGGCTGGCTGGGCCGAGGGCCCCCTGAACCGCCAGTGCGCCCCAGGTCCTGCTTGTCTGCTGTCGGATTTGCCCTGAACAAGTGGACCAATGACAGGCAGACGTCTCTGCCTTCACAGCGGCCTTTTTCCTGCCTCTCCTCTTCCTTTAAGGACAGCGGTCATGGATTTAGGGACACCCTCATCAACCTCATCTTAATGAGTGACTATCAGCAAGACTGTTTCCAAATGTGGTTACATCCTGGCGCGTGCTGGTGGAGCAGTGGTTGGGTCGATTGCCTCTGAAGGACACAGGTCACCTACCCATGGGTTCGAGTCCCGGGCCTGGGGAGAAACAACCAGTGTGAACAGCTGAATAAAAAGAAAAGGCTTTCTCCTCCTCTTTCTGCCTGCCTGCCTGCACCCTTCCTTTAAAAAATTAAAATAAAAGTAAGGTTACACCCAATGTAAAAATGAATTTACGAATTTGAGGAGTGGGGGGGACACTGGTCAACTTACACCACAACCTAATAAATACTAGCTGTTATTACCACACCTCCTACCACAGCATTTACTCAGAGCATACTGTGTGCCAGCTACTCTTCTATGCTGCTTTCACTCCTTCTTAGTTTAATCCCCTCCACAGTGTGATACAGTGGGTTCCAGAGTTATCCGTGAAGCAAAGATGGACTGGCTGCCCCAGCTCACACAGCTGGTGCGCAGCAATGTGGAGTTCAGACTCATTTCTTTCTAACTTCAGAGCTGGCAAGGTTTCGAGACCCTCCAGCTCCACCCCCAGGGCCAGGCGTCACCATTCTTTCTGTTGCAGAATCCCGGCCATGTGAGATCTGTCTCTCCAGACACCGCTCCCCCACAGAGGCTGTAAAGAGAGAGACTCGGGACTTCTCTTTGGAATGGCCAATGTGAGGCCATGTTCTGCTGCTCGGCTCGTGTCGGCTGTCCTGAGTAAGGACTGGCATGACCCCCAGTGTGCAGAAGCTTCCAGAGGCAAACATTTCACTCCTGACATCTGGTAATATTTTAGGAGGCTTGACTTGAGGCTCCGCATTGAAAAATGGTCCATTAAGGTGTCATTTATTCGTCATCGAGGCAATGCTATTAAATGCTTGCAAAATGATTCACTCTGTTGGGTCTCCAAGCCCGACTTCTCCGGCCAGGCTTGGCCAGGAGCCTTGCAGGATGGGGCTGTCTTTCTGACAGCGAGGGGGGACCGCTCGCAGGCCGGAACGGGTCTGACAGAGACAGATGAGCCTGCTGCCAGAGGACGTGCGGAAGTTTACATTCTAACACGCCTGCTCTCGGCCGTGGACATGACTCGCTTGGCTAATGGGCGACGTGTAATTAGGAGCCTCCTGGAAGTGTGAGCTCGGAGTCAGGAAGGAAGGATTGTAATTTCCAGCAACTGGGCTTTGAGGCCAGGAAATTGTTGCTCTCTGTAGGGAGAGCAGGTGCCTTCTGCCAGCAAGCAGCCTGGAGGCTCCTGGGGGGATCAGGGGCTCCCGAAGGCCCAAAGCCAGCCACAGAGTTTTGCTGGGGTGACTGGCGAGTGTGTAGGAGCCCGTCACCTTGCAGAGAGCAGCACCTCCGAATCAGACTGCCGGGGTTCAAATCCTGCCTCCCCCACTAGCCAGCTGGGTCTTAGTCAGCCCCTCTGTCAAATAGGAGTTAAACAGAACCTCCCAGGGACCTAGAGAGTGAGTGGGGACTCCCTGAGTGAATGGCACAGCGTTCTCAAGAATGCTGACCATTGCTGGTGGGGCGCTGGTGTCTGGGTGATGTGTGAGGGGTCAAAGCGGGAGTCTCAGGCCAGGCCCCTAACTTGCCGATCACGCTGGACGGGAGGAGCTTCTTGGAGCACCTGCCCCTCAGAGACCAGGAGGGCGTCACCAGCTGTGGGACCGATTGTCAAGGGGAGGACCCAAGAGGAGGACTGGGAGGATGGTCACGGGACTCCAGGGACAGTCAAGCCTGGGTGGCGGGTGGCCTCGGTCAGGTCAGAGGTGGTCCGCTTAGGTCTGGAATACACAGCCCCAGGGCGAGAGCACTGGCCATCTCGGTTTGGGAGACCCATGAGAGTTCAGGTCTGTTCTCCCAACATGGAGTCAAGCAACTGATCCCACATGGGGACGTAAGCCTGACCGCTCCCTCTGTCTTCTGACCGATGGATGACAGCGCCTCAGCCAGATGTGGCACTCGCGCCATCTGGCTGCGGCCCTCCCACGGGGGCCAGTTTCAGGGTTATTGGATGCTGTGGCTATTGGCTTCTTTGCCTCCATGGCACCAAGCCTGGGCTGCTTTGGGGAACAGCAGCTCCATGGGGACGTAGTCCACGAAGACAGGACGGAAGAACCTGGGGTGGGGCTGCGGGGGAGGGCAGAGATGCTGGGCCCCGGCCAGAGGCGCTCTGAGTCTGCGGACCCCGGGTGGCCTGAGGGGGTTGACGAAGGCAGAGGTAGGGCTGTACCTGGTGAGGCCTTCCCGGGGTACAGTCGGCATGTGGGCTGGGCCGCTGCCTGAGGGGGCTCTTCCAGCCTCATTCTGCACCCCCTCCCAGGTTCATTTCCTGATTCTGTGATCTCACTGCTCCAGCTTGGGGTCCTCATTCATTCATTTATTCATTCATTCATTCACTTTTTCCAGTCTTGCAATGAACCTATGAGATTGGGGATGTTATTATTATGCCCATTTTTTTTTTTAAAGATTAAGCAGGGAATTTATTGAAACAAGCAAGAGAGACAGCACACTCCTCGAGGTGACAAGAAGCAGGACAGTTTTGAGAGGACACGGACCCCGGTATTTTTTTTAGAGGGAAGATGCAGGTAGGAGTGAAGGCAAGTAGGCAGCGGGAAGAGAGAGGAGGAACAAGCACTTTATTTTTTATTTTTTTTAGTTGCTCATCTCGGTTGTTCCCTCAGGCCCCTGGACATGAGCCAGGACCCTGGAATGTACATGAACCTCATCAGCTGAGGGCGGCTAACCAACCGCTACTCCACCAGGGTGCACTTCTTATGCCCTTTTTAAAATGAGACTGCACATACCACATATGTAATGGTCCACGGGCACAGAGCAATGAGAGGCTGCATTATTTATTTATGCCACGTAACACGTGACCCCAAAACTTAGCACCTTAACACCCGTGTTTATGTTCTCAGAGCTTCCACGGGGCAGGGATGGAGCTGGGCGGGGATGGAGCCAGGCGGGGCTTAGCCGCACCCGCTGCCCCAAGCCTCTGACAGAAGGTCCTCATGGTGTCTGTTGAGGTGCTCCGGTCATCTCAGGTCCAACAGGTGCAGAATCCCTGCCCAGGTCACTCAGCGGTGTGGACAGGATCCAGTTCCTCCAGGGTCACAAGACTGATGAACTCAGCTCCTCGGTGTCTGTTGGCTGGTGGCTTCAGTTCCTTGCCAGGGGGCATCTCCAGCATGGCAGCTGGGTTTATCAAAGTGAGCAAGCCAAGAAAGGTATGTGTGTGTGTGTGCGTGTGTGTGTGCGTGTGTGTATGTGTGTGGCATTGTGTTGCTGTCTTTTGTAACCTAGTCCTGGAGCTAACACCCCACCTAGACTTTGCCATGTTCTATTCATGAGAAGCCCACCTACACGGGAGGGCATGAATGCCAGGAGCTGGGGTCACTGGCCGCTGTCAGAAGCGGCCAGATTTGACCCCACTCGGGGGTGACTCCAGAGCCCGCCTCCTCCTCCCTGATCCCAGAGTTGAGAAGTGCATCGCACTCTCGTCAGTGGATGTTTATTGAGAACCTACTTCATTTCGGACAAGTAGCTGACAGGCCACCTGTGGTCCCCTGGGAGAGTCCCGCCTGGTGACCACTACGTGTGAGTGTGCAGAGAAAAATGCCTTTTCTTTACCTCCTGTAATTGATCTGAACTTTCTCACCAACCCTGGTCCTAGGGCCACAAGGGAAAACACCAGACTTAGTCTAATCTGGTCAATTTAATCTGATCCAGTACTTTAGGCCTTTAGGTAATGCATGGAATCAAATTTCCTTCTCAGCTCCCTAAGAAGCACAGGGCCTGTGTGTCCTGGAGATATGTGGACAGGGGGGCCCTGTGGGAGGGGAGGAGGCAGGTCTCATGTCCATTTCCCAGGATGCTGTGTGTCTTCTGGTCAGTGTGATAAGAAGGACTCAGTGCTCTGGGCCTGAAACCTGCCTGGCTGACTGGTCTCTCCCTGTGTTCAGCCCCCTCTCATCTCCACACCCACTCCCACTGCAGGTCCTCTGTCTCTCACCCTGATGAGGGATCTCTCCCCTGATCAGGAATGTGTCCAGCCCATCCTGGCCAGGGGGAGACCCTCTGGGGTCAGAGAAAGGGGAGCATCAGGCTTCCTTCCTTTCCATCTCCTGCACCTTCGGATTCCCCATCCCTCTATAGATGGGGATGGTCTCAAAGCAGCTTCCTCCTCGAGCCTGCAGAGGGCCAGTGCACAACCCTACCTTTGGAGTCGACTCTTCTTGTATCTGCAAACACCAGTACATACAAGCAGCGGAGTCTGTTCTAAGCTCTTGACACATTGACTCATCTAATTCACAAACCTATGAGGAAACAGTCTTAGTCCCATTTTACAGAAGAGATGACTGAGGCACAGAGAAGTGAAGAGTCACACAGATGGTAAAAGGCAGAGCTGGAGTTGAGCCCAGGTGGCTCCTGAGCCCGTCCTCTTCCTCTTCCCTCCCACAAGCTCTTGCTCCCTGGGGGCTGAAGCCAGGGGTAGTGGGGGTTTCCACCCACGGTCCACTTGGCCATAGACAACAAGTCTTGGGTCTTGGGGTTCTGGGGAAGCGAGACCTCTGCTTTCTCAACAGTTTGGGAAAGTTTTATGCTTTTGCTAAGTTCACTGGAAGATAAAGGATTTTACCAACACATTTTCTCACAGAGGCAGCTTTTATGTGTACGATCTTGTGGCAAAATCTCTTCTGATGACAAGGAACTGTGTATTTTCATGGTCCTGCTCCTTATTCCTTCTGCAGAAATCCAAACCATCCACAGGCACAGGGATGTCTGGGGAAGAGACGGTTGTGTACTCAAAGGACAGGACAGGACAGTCATGTTTTCCAAACTGCCTGTGACAGTTAGTCACGGTTGTGGTAAACAGAGTCACAAGTGATTGCAACTGTCCTGCCCAGTCAGCTCCGGGATGGCCATCAGAGCCTCTGCCCGGCCTCAGTCTCTCCACACGGGGAAGAAAGAGCTCAACCTGCTACCTCTGAAAAAATGATGCAGCTAGTTCTCCGGGGACCCACAGGCACGGTGAAAAGGGTGGACCTCAGATTGTAGGCCGCGACCCCCACAGTAGAGGGGTACAGACGCTCTGAGGGTACCCCCAGGCACTCTCCTTCTGCATCCTCCTCCCCGCCCTCCACTCCAGTCTAAGCCGACTTCAAGGACAATGACACTAATACTTCTACTGTGGCAGGCCCTGAGCGAGGATCAGAGCACCAAACCCTCAGCAGCGGCTCTATCCCGGGGTTAGTATTACTAACCCCATTTTACAACAAGAAACACCAAGGCTCAGAGACATGAGTCAACTTGCCCAGGACCACACCATGGGAATAGAGCGAGCGCAACTTCGTCCCCAGGTCTGACTCCGAAGGTTTTGCTGTCCCCCCCAAACCCCTCACTGCTGCTGTGCCTTTCAGGTTCCTGGAGGCAAGAGAAGAGTTTGCCCCAGAATAAAGCCTCCCAGAGCCAGACTCCAGAAATGCCCGGAATGCTTAGCTCCATGTCATGGTCCATGTCCTCCCCACTGTGAGGAAGCCAGGCCAGGAAGCTGAGCTGCGGTGAGCCTGTGTTAAGAACTTAAAGAAGAAATCCAGTTCCAGTCCATTCTAGGAGAAGCAGGGAGGCTTCCTCTGCGGGGGGCTGGGGGGGCGGGTGTGGAGGCCACAGCCCATTTAACTGGAGGAAACTGGTGGGGTCGGAGGGGTGCTAACTTTGCTAGTTTATGGTTAATGTTCCTTCCCAAGAGTATCTGATTTATGCCAGTGCTTTAAAACAAAATTCAACCAAGCTAGGCTCAGAGCCCTGGGAAGCTAAGGAAAAAGCATTCATGAAAACTCTTTGGGGACAGAAACGGGGGCAGGAATAGAAGGATATTCCAGACACTCTGTCCTCTTTTTCAGTTTATTCATTCATAGTAGAGACAGCTTATCACAGAAGATCCTTCTAGAAAGATCTCCATGGCTCCTGCATTTGAAGAAAGTGGTGTCTTTTCTGTGAGTTCTAGATCACTTCTCTGGGATGGGAAAAAAGCAGGGGAAATAGTCCCTTGGTGTTCTCACTATGATACAAACCAAATCCTTCTTTGGTCCTCATTCTGGAGCCTGACTGGGAAAAAGAAAGACACTGAATCTGGGCATTAGGCTTCTTTGAATGACATACAATGAAACCTGGGTTCATACTGGCTTAAGCCCAAAAGAGAATGCATTGGTTCACACATGCGAATGTTTAGGATTTGTGCAGGTATGGCTGGATCCAGCAGATGGGTGGGGTTGAGGGGGTCTCAGTGCTGCTTCCAGTGACCTGACTTGCAAGAGATTCTTTGGGTGAGCCAGGTATGGTGACTATAAGGATGTGCTGACCTGAATGGTAATCTTTTAGTCTACCTGGCAGTGTGTGCTGATGAATAGAGATTATTCACTGAGAAACCTAGAAAAAAGGTCCAATCAACAGAATTCTCTTCTGAAGTTGTGTGTGATCCAGTGAGATCTTGACAATGGGAGGCATTGGTGCGCCCTGGTGGAGTAGTGGTTGAGTCTGCCACCTCCAGCTAAGCGTGGTCCACGTATATCCTCAAACCTGGGTGGGTCCCAGGGCCGGCAGTGGGGAGGTGGGAGAGGCAGACAACCAAGATGAACAACTGAATAAAAATAAAGTAATATACTTCCTCCTCCTCTCTCTTTCTCCCCGTTTGCCTTCTTTCCTAACTGCACTTTTCCTTAAAAAAAAAAAAAAAAAAAAAGAATTGGAGCCATTTCAAGCTTTGAGGAGCCTCTGGGTTGGATGGCAGCACACATACTTTAATTCACACGGACACTGCTCATCGATCACAGCACCGTTTCCGAGTGAGCCTCGGAACCCTTCTCAACACCACACCCGATGCAGTGGAGTCCACCAGTTGGCATGGTGGCACCTCTTTGTGATTACGGCCCTAAGCGGATGGAGGTAGGAAAGCCAGTCTGAGAGCTCGGGGTCCTGCAGGAACTCAGCACGGAGCTCCCGCTGTTGGTCAGCCACCTGTGAGATTCTGCCTGATGCGAGCATGAAGAGGGGGCCTGTCCATCAGTGGAGATTTCCTCTCCAGACAGCTGCTGCCCAGGGCGAAGAAAGAGACTCGAGGTCCTAGTCAGGCCACTGACCTGACTTCTGCAGGGAGAAGAGCCTGGGGCTGAGGACAGGGCAGCGGCAGATGAGCAGGAAAATTCCCAGGGAGCCCAACCCTCAAACCACAGGTCCTTCCATGGAGATCTCCGTGGGCCTTGGGGTGCCCTGCCTTCAATGCAATCAGACCAGACAGTGTGCTGTCCTAGACTCACTCCCAAGGGGGCTGACGCTGAAGCGTTTCCCTTCAGGGCAGCGTAGTTTAGGAGAGCCAGAGAGCAAACAGGTGTCTGTCACCCACCAGCTGGCAGTCTGGCTGTGGGAAGGAGCCGAAGCTTGTCCTGACCTCGAGGACCCGATGGCGATGCAGGTGCTATGAGCTAATCATTTTAATTGCTTACTGCTAATGAAGCTAAGCACTCTGCATGCATTGTCTTTATTCCAATCCATGAGACCACCCTGGGGAGCAGCAGGAGGCATCCCCTGCCGTCACTTCTTGGTGAGGAGGACAGGAGCACTGCCCTGGGCCCAGCTCCCCAACAGGTGCACCTGGAGGCCGAGTCACAGAAACCCAGGCCTGCCTGACTCCCTCGGCCGAGTTCCTGGCCCACACAGCAACCAGCAGCTGGAAAAACATCTGGTCAAGGACATGGCTCCACTGTACAGGCGAGAAAACGGAGGCTGAGAAAGAGTTGACACAGGAGTGTCACATGGCAGTGAGCTGGGGAGATCGGGATTTGAATCTGGATCAGGGTTCCTGTCAGCTGATTCTCCTTGCCCAGGAGAAACAGCGGGGACAGCCTGGTGGGCCTTCGAGTGGAGGGTCCTGGGTGGACTTGAGTGGAGACACACCCACGGGTGCCTTCCCTTGACAGCACCTATCACCCAGGCCCACACCCAGTCCTGGAGCCTGGCACCCACTTTCACAGATGTGGCCAATTAGTTTTGCTTCGTTATTTCTTCTGGAAATCTGCTTTTCATTCTTTTGGCTGTCCCCTCCTTTTCCGAGAACTCCTTTCTCAGGGGTCTGGGCCTGATCAAGCCTGCGCGTCTGATGACCGGAGCAGATGCTCAGGTAGAGAGACACCCACGGCCTCTGCTACATCTGGCAGAGGCTGGAGAGAAAGTCAGGTTTGCGACTGGTCCTTTTCCTCATCCGTGGTCAGTTCCTTGGGGCCCCTGAGGGGTGTCTGCAGGGGCTGCTGATTGCAGAACCAGCTGGAAGGGAAATGAGGCCAGAGGTGGTGTCAGGAGGCCTTCGCGTCTGTGTGTTGGGGAAGGGGCCACATCAGATCCAGGTTCAAGTCCCAGCACCTCCACTCCTGCTGAGCCCCTTCGCCCCTGAGTGCTGGGTCGCTGCCTGTGGCATGCATGCTATTTGCTCCCATTGATGGCTAACCCCGCTGTGGACAGTGCAGGCCCAGGGGAACCGGAAGACGTGTTATGGCCCTGTCCCAGCCTGTCCTTCTCTCCCAGGCCCCGGACCTGCCCTTGAGCCTCAGCAGTCCCTGGCTTCACCCTTTGTCCAGGACCTTCCGAGAGATTGTGATAACAGCAGTTCTGGGGCTGAGAAGGGGTAGTTGTGAGGACAGCGCGTTCCTGAGGCAAAGTCCTAACTTCTTTGTCCCTCCCCCAGTGCTTCAGGCCAGGAAAGGGGACAAGCAGGGACAACTGCCTTGGATCCTGAATTCTCTGAAGGGCTCCTGCCGTTTTTCTGTGATCTTTTTTGTGGGTTTAATGATCTACTCTAACAATTTCCGAAGCGCTGGAAGGCTATAGAGATGGTCCCTGTGGCTACAAAAAGTTAAAATTAAGAAAAGTCAGAAAATCCAATAAAACGAATTCGAGGAAAGATTTGTTGGGTCCTGTAACAGAAAAAGTTTACTGGTAGGTAGTGTGGGTCTCAGGTGAAGCTTGATCCAGCCGCTCTCACTGGCTCCACCACCTGGATGTAGTCTGTCACCAGCACCTATTCCCCGCAACTCTGTGTGCATGTACCCCCAGAATGACTAGCCCCAACTCCAAATATCCATGACCTCTCTGTTCGTGTATCTGTGCCAATGTCTTTCTGTGTTTCTTGCTTCCAATTTTGGAGAGAAGAAATGTGATGTTGAAAATTATCCTTTTGGGTCAAGCACCAGGAGTTGTGTTTCTCACCAGTGAGTGGGTCATCTCTCCTGGATCCAGAATCCAAATTCAGTCATTGGTGGCCAGACAGTGAGGGTCATGTGGCCACTCATCTCAGTGGAGTCAGAATGTTTGAGGTGTTAGCCACCCCCAAACCTCCCCAGAGGAGCAGTGACTCAGCTCATGAGTCCTCAAAGGCCCTGCAGTTCTTCCCGGGACCCTCCGAACAGTCCTGTTTGTTCTCACTTAGTCATTTTAGGAAAGGGGTAAATTTGGTTCTGGTTAGAACTTTTTCCCTAGTTCCTTCCCAAGGCTCTGTTTCTGGCTCATTCAGGAGGAGACACGCAGACTCGAGTTCAGGAAATGGTTGGATCACTGTTTCTGAGAAATCAGTCTGCAGCCATGTGTGCTCACACTGGCAGGTGCAGGATGGCTTTCAGATGGGTGCTCTGAGTAACCAGAGAGTGTCTCCAAACCAATCGCCTGATTCATGACTCCATACCAGGAATAAGGTTTGATCTGCAAAGCCAGGTGCCCACGTCATTGATTGGGCTGGAAGAACTTGTTTGGCCAAATTTAGAACCACAAGAAGGTCAGAGACTATATTTAGAACTGAACTTGGAACCAGGGGATGGCAGTGCCCTCCGGCACTTTGTCTTTGCTGGCGCCCCTGCCACCCTGAGAGGGGCTGGCTCTGCCCTCGGACCCCTGCGTCTGCCAACTTCCTTGCCAAATGATGTAGCCTTTCCAAGTAAGACCATCAGCCTGACTCTACGACTTATAAGCTGTGTGAATGTGGGAATGCATTTAACCTGTCTGAGCCTGACTTTCCTCATCTTTGGTTTTTTTTTTTTTTTAATAGTAATATTTATTATTTCTTGAGTTCACAATGCTAAATTCCGTCGAGGTATTGAAATTGCATCTCAGTCTATATTTCCTACCTCGTCTTTCAAAGGAGGGAGAGTAATAACATCTACCTCATAGGATGTTATGAAGGTGAACATTTAACAAAGTGGTAAAAATAGCACATCCTGGTGGCTCAGATGTTAAGTCTGCAACAACTGCCTAGTCCACATACAGCCCAAGGACCCAGGTTTGTGACCAGGGGTGGGCGTGAGGGAGCTACCAAAATTAGCAACTAATTAAATAAATTCTGCTTCCTGCCTGCTTTCTTGCCTTCATTTCTGCCTGCACCTTTCCTCTTTAAAAATAAATGCACAAATAAATTTAAAAATGTGAAAAAGGTCCACCCTAGTGATTAAGGTACAGGCTGTGGAAAGCCCAAGGACCCAAGTTCGAGACCTGGGACTGGGGTGGAGGAGGTAGCAGTAGGGATGGGAGTGGACACAGCATTGCAGTAAAAAAGCATATGACATAAAACCCCTCTAAGCATTGTTAAATGTATACTTTTTTTTTTTTTTTAATTTATTTTCCGGGAAGAAAGAGGAGGAAGATGTATTTTCTTTATTTTGTTTAGTTTTTTCATCTCGGTTGGTTGTTCCTCTGGTCCCAGGTCACAGACCCTGGTCCTTGGGATGCAGGCGGACTGCATCCAGTGGACTTAACCACCAAGCCACCAGGGTGCACCAAGTGTGCAGTTCTCTGGGAAGGAGGACATTCACACGGCTGTGCAGCCGGGCTCTCCCTCCCCTTCAGAATCTTTTCATTTGCTCAGCTGAAATCCTGGATTGTTAAACATCATCTCTCTATTTTCTCTCTCTCCAGGCCGCAGTCACTGCCTTTCTCCGTTCTGTCCCTTTGCACTGGAGTATTCTCGCGCCTGCATGTAAGAGGAATCAGGCCATCCTTTTCCTTTTATGACTTTCCTCACGTAGCACGATGTCAAGCCTCATCCCTGTTCTGGCATGTGTCAGAGTTTCCTTCTGAAGAGCTGCATGGTATTTCACTGTGTATTACGCTGCGTTTTGTTTATTCATTTGTCTCTTAATGGACATTTCAGTTGTTTGTGTCATTGGCTGTTGAGAAGAATGCCGCCGTGCACAGAGCCATGCTCTTATCTCAGGTCCCTGTTTTTACTTCTTTTGGATATAAACCCAAAAGTGTGACTCAGCTACTCATGGAGAATCTGCAGCCCAGTCTGGGCATATAGGAAATGCTCGACACAGGGCAGCGAATAAAAGCAATTAGAAAAATGGGGATGAAATTTTTCTAAGCACAAATGAACGAGTGACCGATTGGCACCTGTGCGATCAACAACCAAAAGGTATCACCCTCACCGCAGCTGGTGCGTAGTGAGAGGGACTCTCTGTTCACTGGTGGGTGATCTTTCTAGAAAGCAATGCTGAATGCTAAATTCGAAGTATGGAGGCTCTTAGAAAGTGACCCCATGGATCCACTTCTGAGAATTCATCCTAAGGACAGAAGCTCAAACATAAAACATGATAGGAATCTGGAGAAATCTATCACAGCAATTTTTGTAATCTTGGGGAAGCAGTCTCTATTTCTATCTGTTGGAAAAAGTTTAAAAATATCAGTGTGGCCTTGCATCAGAATAGAATATTTGACTGTTAAAATAGAGAAAAGGGAAAACGTATGTGCCATACTGTGTCATGGAGGGGTGGTGTGTATTTATCCTATAAAAATGGGTACCATTTATGGAGCGCTCACAATGTCATGGAAACTGCTATGTTCTGTATGTACCTTCTCTCTTTTATTTCTCCCAACCTCCTGAAGAGGTGAGTCTATTACAAGTCCATTTTACCGATGAAGAAACTGAGCTTCCAAGTAGTGATGTGACTCTCAGAGTTACAGGGCTACTAAGTGACAGATCTGGGATTCAAACCAGGGTCTTTGGCACCAAAGAATAGAAGAGGAATGGAGTGAGTTTTACTTGCTTCCTCATACTTGTCTGTGTTTTATTCCCAACAACGACAACAAAGGTAGACAGCATATGAGACTGAGAGAGAGAAGTAACTGACTCTTGTGAGCAGGTGTCTTGTCTCACTCATGCCACGAACTCGGTTTCTGTCCATTTTTTTCTGGTTAAAGAGGAGCAGATTATCCTGGCTGTGTCGTCTAGTTAATTGCTTAATAATTGTTCACACACACACACACACACACGCACACACGCACAGCCCACACTGGCCGAGACAGGAGACAAAAAGCAGCAATAGCCAAAACTCTGCTAGATCGATGCAGACTGTCACACACACGGCTTTCCAAAAAGCAGAGCTCAGTGAAATAAATATTTTTCCTGTGAGAAGAGGCTTAAGTCGGCGATCTTAACAACCCCCCAATTCATTCCAGATCCACTCAGCGTGGCTGGCGTCACAGCTCCCATCTTGATGTACTTAGGGTCACTTAGTAACTGCAGCGTGCCTGCCTGTCTGCCCGTCTGCCCGTTTCTCCGCCCGGGCTCTATGCCGGGGGCGCGGGGCCAAGAGGGCGAGCCAGACCTTGTTCCTGGGGAACACTCTCCACACTCCTGGAGCTCCCCCACAATGTCTTGAGCTCCCCAGATTTCTTTTCCTGATAAACCATCACGATTTATTCTAAACTGGAAGCCTGAGAATTCCGCCTCCTTTCTTGGCAAAGGCTGCATTCTTTTAGCCTTGGAAATAATCTGCAGGAAGAATTTAGAATCTAGGACTTTGAAAACAAACACATCAAGTATGGGATATCTCAAAAACCAGGAGCTTCACTCTCTGGGCAAAAAATTCATTAATCAATTAATTAATTCATTGATTTGCTCACTCAGTTGTTTATTGGGCCACCTCCTAAGTGTTAGATTTGGTACAAAACTAGTATAAGATAGTACAAAGCCTTTAGAGACACAAGATCCAGCCAGCCAATCAGCCATCCATCCATCCACCCATCCATCCATTCATCCATCTATCCACC
The DNA here is from genome assembly GCA_004363575.1 of Solenodon paradoxus. Classification (NCBI taxonomy): domain Eukaryota; kingdom Metazoa; phylum Chordata; class Mammalia; order Eulipotyphla; family Solenodontidae; genus Solenodon; species Solenodon paradoxus. Next base: position 47,869 of record RJWH01006610.1, read on the forward strand.
CATCTGTCCATCCACCCATCCATCCATCCATCCATCCATCCATCCATCCATCCATCCATCCACCCATCCATCCATCCATCCATCTATCCACCCATCCATCCATCCACCCATCCATCCATCCATCCATCCATCCACCCATCCGTCCATCCACACATCCATCCATCCATCCATCCATCCATCCATCCATCCATCCACCCATCCATCCATTCATCCATCTATCCACCCATCTATCCATCCACCCATCCATCCATCCATCCATCTATCCACCAATCCATCCATGCATCCATCCTGCAGATACTCCTCCTCCCAGGTGCAAGGGATCTTTCTGGAAGTGCAGGGCTTTTTAACAGAAACTGCCTCTTAGAGTCTGTGTTTCAGCTCGTGCAAAAGACAATAGACAAGGAAAGTGTGGTGTATAGGATATCGAATAGCATTAAATGCTAAAAAGAATTAATCAGCAGTCAGGAACTGGGCAACGGGGCATGGGGGTGGTCACAGTTTTAGAGGAGGGGTCAGAAAAGGAGGTGGCGCTGTGTAAGCCACAGAATGCAGGAGATGAGGAGAACGACCCGGGAGGTGTAGGCTCTAAATGACATGACTCACAATCACAGAAGTCCCTTCTCGCTTCTCTGTCCATCCTGATTATGCCAACGAGAAGGTCTCTGTTGTTAATATACTTCACTAAGACTTTCTAGCAGCCCCCTTAGCAGACAAACTCTGCCCCCCTGGCCTGGACCCTGGTTTTGTGTTCAGTGTGACTATTTTGAGGACGCTGTTTATGTTACTATTGATGACAAGCGATGCTGGCACTTTACTTAGTCATGAGGAAAGCATCCTTTTAAAGGCAGGTATCTTTTTATTTTTTAAATGAAAGATGCAGGTAGGAATGAAGATGAGCAGGCAGGCAGGCAGGAGTAGAGAAAATGAAGAAGTACTCCCCTATTTATTTATTTAATTCTTTTTTATTGTAGTAACTTTGATTTTACACATTAAAATAAACTCATAGGTGTAGGTTCCCTACAGGGGCAGGTTCCCCATTCCTCAGATCTATGTCAGCACACCCTGCCCTCCTCCCCATCACCAGTGTTCTTCACCATCATCCAGTGGGCTCCCCCGCCCTCCACGCCAATCCTATTCCCGATTGTAACCTCAGTTTATCACAAGTGTCCAAGGGTTGGTTTTGTTTCATCTCTTTCTTTTTTTTTTTTTTTTTTTTACATTTACATTCCACCCATGAGTGAGGTCATCTGGAATCTCTCTCTCTTCTTTTGACTGTTTCACTGAGCATCATCTCCTCTAGATTCATCCATGTTAATTCAAACGACAGAATTTCATCTCTCCTAAGGGCTGTGCAGTGTCCATTGTGTATAGGGACCACATCTTCTTGATCCATCATCTGACGTTGGGCACTTAGGTAGTTTCCGGTTGTTAGCTGTTGTGAACAGAGCTGCAGTAAACATGGGGGTGCATACATCTCTGCAGATGAGTGTTTTTGTATCTTTTAGGTAAACACCCAGAAGTGGAATGACGGGATCCTGCGGGATTTCCATCTCCAACTTTTTGAGGAATCTCCACACTGTTCTCCACGAGGGTTGCACAAATATGCACTCCCACCCACAGGGCAAAAGTGTTCCCCGTTCTCCACATCCTCGCCAGCATTTGTGTCTCCAGGCTTTTGGAGAATAGCCAGTCTCTCAGGTGTCAGCTGATATCTTATTGTTGTTTTGATTTGCATCCATTTATTTTTATTTAATTGCGCATCTGGGTTGTTCTCCAGCCCTGGATGCGAGCCCTGGTCCTCGGGCAGCTTGTGGCGGAGGCAGTGGGACGAACCACTGCTCACCAGGCAGGCCGAGGTGTGCTTATCTTTTAGAGGTGAGTTGCTTTAAAGAAAAGTATTGGCACGCCCTGGTGGCCTAGTGGGTTAGTACAGCAGGCAGAGCTCACGTCCATCCCAAGGTCCCAGGTTTAAAACCAGGGCTGCAGTGAGCAGCCAAGAGTAACAACTACATAAAATAAAACCTGTTTCTTCCTTCTCTTTCTTCCTGCCCTCCTGCCTGCCTACTCGCCATTGAAAAAAAAAAAAAAGAAAGAAAGTATGAAGTGATTCATAACACAGGCAGCACTCAAATACTGGGGAAATTGTGAAGCTGATGAATGAATGAAATTTGGGACCCACTAAAGCCGACAAGACTCTTCTCTTGCTCAGTCTGGTTGGGAGAGGAAAACACCCATTGCTATCAGGCTGGGGCTCTGCCTCTGGGAGGGGACAGTGTTTCTGCCTTCCAGGAAGGACCTCAGAGGAGAGATGCTACTGGGGCCCCAGGGGGGTCCAGGAGAGGGAAGCTGGAAGAGAAGTGAAGAAACCCAGCCTTGGAACAGGCTTTTTGAAGGAGACAGGCCCTTGGGAGACCACCCCCGAGTTTATACGAGTCTGGTGACTAACCCTAACAGGAAATCTCAACTTTGCGTGGGTTGACTCCTGCTCTTTTGCATTTTCTTATGTGATCTCTGCAGACCCTCGAGGTGGTGCTGTTATGCTAGAGATGTGGGCTGGGGCTCAGGCCAGTTCCCCTGTGCAAGGCCCTGCAGCTAGAGGAGAGCAGTCAGAACTTCTTTTTAAAATCGAGATAGAGCTCTTTTGCCATGAAGCCCATCCCTTTCACGTGTGCAAGTCAATGGTTTTGAGCCTATTTACAGAGTTGTGAAATTATCACCACCATCTTGTTCCAGTACATTTTCATCACCCCCAAAAGAGGCCGGGGCCCCATCGGCCCACCCTCCCGGCTCCCCTCTGAGTCCAGACTCCGGCAACCACCAGGGTGCCTTCTGTCTGCACGGACGGGCCTCTTCTGGACATTTCGAACCAATGCACTCACACAATGTGTGACCTTCGTGTCTGCTTTCTGTCGCTCAGCATTCAGATTTTCAAGATTCGTCTGCGTTCTAACAGGCAGCAGGTCTTGATGACTTTATCTGGCTGGACAGCACCCCACTGGCTATACCGCCCTTGGCTTAGTCTTTCATCAGCTGAAGAACATCCATCCGGGTAGCTTTCACTTCTTGGGTGCTGTGAATGGCACTGCTCTGAACATTTGTAGAGGTTTGGTGTGAGCCCGTTTCCAGTTCCCCAGGGCTCGCACATGCCCAGGAGTCAGTGGCTGGCTGGTATTGTAACTGTGTGTTTAACCCTTTGAGGACCTGCCCAACTGTCCTCAAGTTGATGGCCCAACCCACCTTCCCAGCAGCAGTGCCCCGGGCTCCATTCTCTCATTACAGTGGTCCTAGTGGGTGCCGGCGGTGTCTCGTTGTGACTTGATTGGCATGACTGCCTTTGCTGTTGTTTAAATGCAGTGATCAAGTTGCATTAGCCCCAGCTGGGGTCATGGGGACAGGGAGGAGGGGTGCTAATTGAGGCTGGACATGGCTGTGCATGGGCAGGGCTCTGGGACTGACCCCATGGGGGAGAAGACTAGTCAGACCCCTCCAGACTTGGGTCTGGAGCTTGGGGCTTAGGTGGGGCTGGCGAGGGAGGGCCCATGCCGGGAATGAGCTGGAAGCAGGGCCCAGGGTCAGCTTCTTTCTCACAAGAACAAGGCCTTGGCATCAGGGTTCCTTGAGGCGGAGTGAGACAGACCTCAGCTGCAGAATTCCTTCTCAGGGATGCTAATATACAGGTCTCCTGAGGAGGCCCCTCCAGGCGTGCTGGACCCCAAAAGTGCTCAGAGCTGGTCTTTGCCCAGGGAACCCACAGATTGCTGTGCTAGGACTGCCTGCCTCCCCCAAAACTGTGGCTTTCTTTTCAGGGTCCTGATTCCTCAAGTGGCCTGTAAGTCCCAGGATACCGTGTCAGGGCTCATCCCTGTGTCCTGGGTATGAGGGGGTGAGGCTTTGCTGTTAATCGTCAGCTGATTTCTAATCATTGACTGTCCTCGAGCTTCTTAGCATTTACAGTCCTGAGTAGCTTAACCATGGGACTATGTCTTAAGAAACGCGTTGTGGCGTGCCCTGGTGGCTCAGGTGTTAAGTCTGAGACTCCTGTGTACTCCATGTAAAGCCCAAGGACCAGACTTTGCTATCGGGGATGGGGTGGGGACAACCAAAATGAACAACTAAGTTAGTAAATGCCTGCCTG
>RJWH01006611.1:0-51942 GCA_004363575.1 Solenodon paradoxus
TTCCCCTGGCCTGTTGCCCAGACATTTCATCTCCCTTGTGGCCGAGTGGCAATGAAAGGCAGCATGGAAATATTTCTCAAAGTCTGACCCAGGAACCCTGCGCTGTTCCTGAGAGCTTTTCAGGGAGTTTGCAAAATCAAGTGTCATCTCATGACAGTATTAAGTTGCTGCCTGGCCTTGTTGCCCTTCTTCTCCCATCAGGTAGAGCGGAGTGTCCCGTATCCACATGATACCTGCTATGCGACAGACTGAATACAAAAGAATCATGACAACCTAGGTGTCTTCTTGTTAACAGAACACGAAGATATTTCCAAAAATGCCAAGTCCACTCCTCTCTGTCTGTTTTTATAAGGAAATATATTTTAATTAATGTGTATAAATAGATATGTTAACATGCAGTTGTTTCATTCATTTTAAACGAATGAGTTAATAAACATTTTCAGATTTCACAATCTCAATTCTAATACAGTACATATTGACAGATGCAACAAATAAAAACAAAGGCCATTCAGAGTCCTCAGTATTCTTCAAGAGTGTGAAAGGGGGGACCAAAGGAGACCAGAGGAGGGAAGAAGTGCTGGCGCAGTGAGTTCGAACTCTGAGCCTGAATTCTTCGGTTCATGTCCTGACTTTGTCTCACCTGAAAAATGGGGTATTATCTTCCTCACAGACAAAATTATTGTGAGAACTAAATAATTTTTTAAAGGAAAGGTGTAGGCAGGAGTGAAAGCAGGTAAGCAGGCAGGCAGGAAGAGAGAGGAGGAAGGAAGAAGCATTTTTATTTTTCATTTATCTGTTCACACTGGTTGCTTCCCCCAGGGCCTGGGACTCGACCCCAGGGGTATGTGGCCTGCGTCCTTCACAGGTGATTGACCTCACCACTGCTCCACCAGGGCGTGCCAAGGACTAAATAAATTAATATAGATAAAGCACATATAACCCACAACACCTGACACATAGTTTAGCTTTTATTAAACAATTTTTTACAAATTGTCCATTCTTATGTTTACTTCCAGGAAAAAATTCCTCAGGTTTCACAATGAATAAAAAGTATTCCACCAGATTACCAAATAGCTTGCATTCACTTGAATTAGCAACAGCAAAGCCATCTTGGAAGGAGAGTTGATCATAAATGTTGCAAGTCTCCATTTACTGTCATTTTAATATTCTCATTCTTCGGCATTCGAGCATGGCAAAAGTTTCTTCAAACAACGAAAATGCCTCACTTTGACAAATAGAGTCTATTTTTCCCCATTTGCAGATGCTGTGTGTAGAAAGTAATCTCAGGCCAGATTTGTCTGAGACCTGTTTCTCCAAGGTGAAAATGGTACTTGACAATGGACATGAAAGGCAGAATTAATATTAAAACATAAGGGCTAACATATGAATGCCTCAAATTCAGGATTTAAGGTTGTAGCCAATAACATCAAATTATAGATTTCTTTTAGAAATACAGGTTAATGTTTTTAGTATAGTTCTAATGCTTTTCTTTCTTTTTTTAAGGAAAGGTGCAGGCAGGAGTGAAGGTAAGCAGGCAGGCAAGGAGAGAGGAGGAAGAAGCATTTCATTCATTTTCATTTACTTGTTCATCTTGTTCCCTCTGGCCCCAGGAAGCAAGCCCAAGTTCTAGGAATGTATGTGGACTGTGCTCAGTCAGAGGCAGCAGACCTAACCACTATGCCACCAGGGAGCACCCAGTGCTCATGCTTTTCGCATAGTTTTAGGCATATGCTAAATTTCTAAAGACGAGAACCATAGTTACTCATCAAATGGTGGATACTAAAAAGGCTTCTAGGTGGAGTTAAAAAGTCTGTCTGCAGAGTTCTGTCAGAACTGGCACCTACAACCTGGAAAAATAGGCTTTTCTTTCTTCATCAATTACTGATGGAGAGGAGTCACCTTATACCATTTACCATCCTGAGCATCCAGGTTCTTGCGTGTAACCAGGATGGGAGGAACGGGCTGGGCCAGTGGGAAATGATCCAGGTGAGCTCAGTGACCAAAGTCTGAAGTTCTGACTCGACGAGGCTTCCACTCTTCCGCAGACACCAGAGAGCAGTGACTGAGAGCTGCATGACCTTGGCCTAGCAAGCCTGAGATTCCTCAGCTAGAGAGTGGGAATGATCATTGTATCCACTTCTTAATGGTGCTGTGGAGATTAAATAAGAGACTATAATGTTGGTAAAATTCTTAAAACCACATTGTCAGGAAAACTCAACCATATGGTGGTAAGTAGAAACCAAGAGTCAACCATGTCAAACACAGGATGGTGAGTGAATGGTGAGGTCATCTCGTGCCTATACTGTTGTGTAAACGTAGGTGTCAGACAACTTTGCATTACGCGCATGGCTTCTGCTGGTCAATTTTGCAAGGTTCATCAGCATCATTTCCTCTTGGAATATGTCATATAGTTGCAGTCAGATGTCAGCGGGTGTCTCTTTCATCTGAAAGCCCAACGTGTCCTGACCTGCAAGAGTGTCCTTGATACTAGCAGTGGGTGTGGCTGCTGACTGGAACTTCAGCTGAGACAGTCAACCAGCTCTTCTGGTGACCTCTCCATGTGGTTTTTATACAGGATGACTTTTGGCTGTGTCAGACTTCTCAGATGGTCAAGTGTCCAAGGAAGCAATGGAGCTGAACTGCATTTTATGGCTATTCTTGGAAGTCAGCGGCGTCGCTTCTGCTGCATTGTAAAGTCAGTAAGGTCAGTTCAGCCTCAAGGAAAAGGTAGATGAGCCTCCCTTCTCCATGGGAGGAGCATTAAGAGATTAGTAGGCATGTGGTAAGTTGCCATATGAGGGGGTTTAATAAAGAATATTAGTTTTACCTGTACTTCCCTGCAAGAATAAAAAAGGAACAATATTGGAAATTATTGAGCTGAGAAAGTCTCAAAGGCTCCTTTCCCCCATGCTATTTTCAATCCTAAATGGGAGAAGAAAGTAACCTCTCTGCTTGAGAACAGGGATCAAGGAGAACATAAGAAACAGCAATTGTCAGGTGCCTCTGAAACATATCAGCATTATCACGAGCATTATCGTGAGGTTTCACTCTGGTAGGTTATAAACTAGAAAACTGTAACAGAAACTCCACAACACAATGGATTCACTTCATTTCATACCACCGTCCAGCCAGGCCATGATGCTATTTAGGGAGTCTGGTTCCCTGCATGCTTTTGCTCTGCTGTCCCTTAGGTGTTATCCTCCTCTGTGGGGTGACAGAGGTAACACTTTACCCCTAGTTGATGAAAGAAAAGAGGCAGTCTGAAAAAGCAACCGATCTCAGGGTTGTACATGGTTTGAACTTGATGGAATCCATAGCCTCTGCTCACATTCATTGGCTGGAATATAGTCACATGACCACACCTTGCTGCATGGGAGGCTGGGAAATAGAGTCTAGCTGGAAACCACATGCTCTTCGGAAGAAGGAAACAACAGAGCCAGGAAACACGCCAGCACCTCTGATGATCAATAAATTATTATTTTAACATTCAAATCTTTGCAGCCTTAACAAGCTAATCATATCGGTCTAATCTCCATCAATTTCAGTATCATACATAATTAATGTACCAATTGAAAATGAGTCTAAATTAAATGACATGAATTCTTCAAAGCACTTGTTAATTTCTCTAGAACTATCAGCGATTCTCTGGCAAGAGTTGGCAACACAGCTCTTACCTGGTCTTCTGCATATGGAATACTGTGAGTTCCAAATTAATGTCTCATGGAATCCTAGCAGGGTGCAGAAATAACTATGGTGGAAGAAAGCAGTTTAATGATGAAGAATCTGCAAATAAACGAAATTAGTTGGGGGCAAAATCTGTTTATAGTCTAGGCAAGAAGAGGTTACATTTTCTTTTGTGTGTGTAAGAATGTTATTTATGTGTGTGCATCACCTAACATTCAATTTCATGTATTTCTAGATTTAGAACGGGATTTTTTTCCACAGTTACTATAAATTGAATGGGCTGGAGTAAAGGTTTATAGCCCACAGGGTGTGATCCCTAGGACTGCATGTCGCAATACTAAGGACGCTGGACTGGAAATCACCATCTCCAACCCCCTTCTGTGGCTCCTTAAATAAGTTCTTGAACTTCCCTGAGTCTATTTCCTCCTTTGTAAATTAGGAATACTACCTACGCCTCACAGTGGAGCAGCAAACAAGGGTGCAGGAAGCGCTTTACACCGGTGAAACACAAGTCACACTCCGCAAAGCAGAAAGAATACATACTCTGCGGTACAATGAGCAAGGCTGCCAGCGGCCTCCGTAACACACAGAGAGGGAACGAGATTATGGCCTCGCACTTTTGATCCCAGTCTTGATGTCTCAAGCGGAAGACAGACAAATCAACTCGCCAGGGCCATCTGGTCCTGGGATTACTCCCAGGAGGAAAGAGTCGTCATAGGCCACGGTCAGCCAGCTGCAGCAGCCAGCGCTAAGCGAGCAAGAACTTTAATGCGGTTCATCTAGTACCCACTGTATGTCGGACGATGAACTGTATCGAAAATAACAGGCCTTGAGGGGAAATATCAGTAGAAAAATCACCATAAAAATTTGGATTTAATAAAAAGAAAATGTGAAGATTAAAAGTGGGAGAAAGAAAAGCACTGTCCACTATTTACGACTAAATTGACAATGATCAAGTGCAGAGCTGAGGCTCTAAGGCTGCCCTGGGCTCTCAGCTTGCAGCTTTCCTCAGCAGGCTCCGCTGCCTTCCAAAGGAATAGGAGGGCAGGGAATGGACACTCAGCTGTGCAAGGACCAGAGACATGGTACAAGGAACTGTGGCAGTGGGCCAGGAAGCTCAGGAACCCCAACCAAACTACAGCAGACAGAGTGGGGACAGAGTGTACAGACGGAAGACTGGAGCATCAGAGCAGAGCTGCTGAGGAAACTAACCAGCAGACATTTCTACATCCCACCAAGAACTTCCCCCAAATAACAAGCCTATTAGTAATGTTTCTTGCTCATTTAACGAGGTGATGTTTTTGTCTTTTTCCTTTGTATTCCCTCCAAATAGAATGTTATTCCAGAAAGGCAAATAACAGCATTTAAAAAAGAAATCATGTCACTCCTCCCCCCAACCACTGATGGTTTCTGTCACTATGAATTGTTTTACACTTTCTAGAATTATTTATGGACTCACACCATTGGAACTTTTTGTCTGACTTCTTTCACCTAATTATCTTGATTCCCTCCACCCCCCCTCGATCCCCCTTCCTTCTGGAGAACAGCTCAGTGCTGTGCAGCCTCAACCTGTTTCCTGTGTTCATCCAGAGACCATGACGAACGTGGGTGGGGGGGTGGGTACACGTTCTCTCTGAGGACCATCGTGTGTGCTTAAGTCACTTATCCCACAGGAATTCCCAACACCTGTGGAAAACACTGCTCCGTCACTTACTCCCACAGAAAGCAGACCCGCTCCTCCGAGGACAACTGCTCTTGACAATGTTGAACGTGCCAGCAAGCAAGCTGCTTACTGGAGTCGATGCTTCCGCCACACCATCAGTGAGCCTGTTGCCGCCTCCCCATGGGCAGAGAGAAGACTCAGCCATGACCCTCACCAGGCACCTGGTCAGCTGGCAGCTTGACCCCTAACCTCCCAGCCCCCAAAACAGTGAGAGGGGAATTTGTGTTGTCACAGCCTGCGGCCTTCTGCTAGAGCTGCCTGAGTCTCTCTCTGTATGTATGTATGTATGTACATATGCAAATGCCTATGTATAAAATTGTAACCTATTTTTCATTTGAAATTTTTAAAAAGCAAAGAATTTTGAGATTCAGAATGCTATCTATTATATCACACTCACTCTTTTCTTCTGATTGCTGAGTAGCATCCATCAAATGGACACATGACAAATTGCTTAGCCAGCCTCTGCACCTGGACGATCGGGTGACATCCATCCGCGTTTGGGTTATTGTCAATAAAACTGTCACGAATACTCAAAAAGTAATAAAATGATGTGGATATACCCCCAAATCAGAACTAATATGTTTTCTCCTGGCCCATCCTGGTGGAGCAGTGGCTGGGTCAATCATCTCTGAAGCAGGCCACATACCCCTGGGTTCAAGTCCCAGGTCCAGGCAGAAACCATCATTGTCAACAACTAGAATGGAAATAAAAACTTCTTCCTCTCTTCCTGTTTGACTACTTAGCTTCATTCCTGCCTGTACGTTTCCTTTAAAAAAAATTTTTTTTCTCCTGAAGCCAGAAAGTAATTAAATGGTAACAAGTATCTTCATGGCCCCCAAGGAGCTCAAATGAAAGGGCCTGTACTCAAGCTGGTGACAGTTCTGGGAGAGGTGAGCACACCTATGGATACCTTACAACAGTCAAAAGCGGTGACCTAGGCAGATCACGAGGAATGAGCAAAGGAAAAACGAAACTGACTAGCAACAACACAGGACCATGTATGTTGAGTGAAGAATCCATGAAAAATGTGCCAGGACGCAGCACACCGTTTTCCCAGCAGAGATGACAAGAGGAATCAAACACCTATGTGGGAGTGTTAGAAAACAGCATCAAGGTATGAGATGAACCAGGGAGCCCCACATTGGGTGACAGTGAACGTGTGCACTGAGGGAAAGCACACAACTCTGCACTCACACTTATCTAATCTCTAGAGCTGGAGAACATGGTAAGGGCACAGTCTCCAGGTCTCCTAGAAACCACTACTCACTCTAGTGTGCTGGAAAAAACTTTTAATTTCATTTTTAAATATTTATTGAGGTAGCAGAGCCCACTGAATAGTGAAGAACACGTGACGTGGTGGCGGGCAGGGTGTGCTGACATATATATGAGGAAGGGGGAACCTGCACACCTGCACACGAGTTTATCTTAATGTGTAGAAAACATTACAATTAAAAAAAAGGAAAAAAGGTGTAAGAAAATAACAAATCAAATTTAACTGTGGAGGTGGCAACAGCTTTTTTTTTTTTTTTTAATAAATCAACATCATTTTGATCTCTAAAACCACAAAAATACTGAGGTAACTGACTTAAAAATAATAGAATTCCACGTGTGGGCCTGCCATTCACGAACTATGTCAACACACCATACCCACCACCGAGTTGTCTCAGTCCTCCCTGAAGGTCCCAGGACCGGTAGGGCTTTGTTAGGGACGGAGTGGGTGACGGGCCCTCTGGCAGGTGTAGAACGCCCCCAACCAGGGAGGGAACAAATACCTCACTTTACAGCTTTTACAAACCAAGTCACCTTCCCAGAGTCAGAAAGGAAGCTCAGTGCATTTGAACTTCATGTATAACTCACTCCCCACATATCGCTGCTTTCCCCTAAACCACCTGAACTGAGAATCTCTGCAGATTCGGCCAGGAAGGCATTTTTGCTTCTAAAATGTGATCTGAACATCTAGACAGATTTCCTCCCTCAAACAACTGCTGGAGGAAAGGCAGCACTGGAAACTGAGTCTGAGGGCCCAGCACCTTCCTTCACTAACATTTAGAAAGAGAGAGGCGGCCGCGGCTGTGAGCTCACTGCCGGGCTCTGGTGAGCGCCAGACAGGTGCGCCACCTTCCGAGCCAGGAAGCCCCCAAGCGAGGGGACTCGGCACTGCTCCGACAAGCTTCGCAGAGCCCCGGAAGGCCCCGCTCCCAGACCTGGTGACTGTTCTAAAGTTCCACCCAGCTTGGAGCGGACAAGTCACTACTGAGGGTCCCATACTGTGACAGTGCGAGTCTGAGAGTCCAGCGTTCTTACCACTCACTCTGCAAAAACTAGAAACGCTGTCCAAAAATCTCCTTCGAAAGCCAATGTGATTCCGACTTTTATTCAGAGCCCAGAACACCGACGTACAGGGAGAGCGAGCCACAAAGAGGGCCCTGGTGCGACCCGGCTCTCTGGTCCTCGGGGAGCGGACACGTGTGCAGGCGCAGACTGCGCGGCGCTCGGGGGACCTCAGAACCGCACCTGGGCCCTGAAGTGCATCTGCTTGGTGGCGTTGTTCTTCATGCCCGTCTTCAGCATCCACTTGGACTTCATCCTCTGGACATACTGCATGTCCCGCTCCCGCAGAAGCGCTGCCCCTGTGGTTGGAAAGGGGGGCAGTTCTGTGATCAGGAGAAACGCAGTCTTTGCAGAGAACCTCAGGGCTCGTTGGGAGGAACTGGGTGATGGGGTTAAAAGAAAAGCTGTACTTGGGGGGTTTCCACCCACTCCTGGCGCTTACGTGCACCCCATCACTACATGCCGAAACTTCTCTTTCTATATATATATATAGTTTTCTTTAGCTTTCATCACCTGCAAAGGGGCTCTAAGTCCAAAGCTGAAGCCCCACTGACCTAAGGGGACAGAGACAGGCAGGGATCCTAAGTCAGTCGGACAAGAACTTCTGACAGGACAAAGATGGCATTGCCTCCCGGGTGGCCACAGTGAAGGAAACCACGTGTCCATCAACACCGGGGCATTTTAAGTGGACACTGACTGTCCAGAGCTCTGCAGGCGGTCAGAAGGTAACTCTCCCCTCCTCCTCTCCTCAGTCCTCTGAAGCCCCAAGGGGAAGTCCAGACCGCAGGCACATCAGGACAGACAGAAATAATTTCACGTTGACAAGCTTTCTAAGTTTAGCAACTTCAGCGGCCTGCTTTCTTCCTCCAGCATTGCTAAGTTTTCCATGGGACGATTACAAAAATCAGCGAGGGCCAGTCTTTACTACGTGCCGGTTCCACATGCTGTGACGTTCAAGCCCCACGACTCAACCAGGTGCTCCTCTCACCGTCATCGTCTCCGTCTCAGAAATGAGCAAACAGGCTCAGATTAACTACCTGCGCTCACTGTCTAAGAACTTGGTGGTTGGCACGCCCTGGTGGGTGGGGGGTGGGCGCAGTCCACAGACGTTCCAAGGGCCTGAGTTTGCGTCCCGGGGCCCAGAGCAATGACCAAAATGAGCAACTATTTATTTAAATACAGTGCTGCTCCCTTCCTTCCTGCCTGCCTGTACCTTTTTTCTTTAGAGAAAAAAAAAAGAACTGGGTAGTAGATCTGATTAAGTCTCACTTGACGCCACAGCTCAAGCTCTTTGCCACAGGAATACCACCGGAGTCCTCTGTGAACGGGATAATTTGAGAGCTACTACAGAATGCTTCCACTCCCTTCTGGAAAAGGGGATGGCGTACAGGCAGCTTGTATAGACTGTGGGAAGGTGCGGTTTTTAAGCCACCGGGCGTTGGGCTTACTGCAATAAGCGTCTCAAGTGCTAATGGAAGCCCTGAGCACCAAGAAGCTAAGCTTCCTCTAGAGAGCGCACAACGGCCGGACAACGCACATGGAAGCAGCTCAGCGCAAGCCCGCCTGGACACGCGCCCCACCGGCCCGGGTGGACGCCACGCACCTGTGCTGCCCATCCAGCCCAGGGCTCGGTACTGCTGGAGCAGCCGGCCCACCGCCTTCCGATGCTTCGGGGCTGCCACAGCTCTGGCCAGGCCGAATCGCTGCCTGTAGTACCGCATCAAGGAGCGATGGCCCACTCGGGCACCTGTGCGCAAAGAAGCAACATCGAAAGAGTTTCTCAAGGCACAGCGGTGCAGCCCTGCTTCCCAAATCAGCCCGCGGCGGCTCGCCCGCGGGGAGAGGGCGTGCGGGGAGCAGCCGCTCTGCCTGCTGCGGGACGGTGAGCGGCAGCTCACAGGTGAAAGAGCGGAGATTGGGTAACAGAGCGGCAGGCCCCTGTTGGGAGGAAACTCAGCACTTACTTTACATACAGGACGCCCCCGAAATGCACACAGCTCCCCCACTAAAATGCACAAGAGGGCCCGCAGACTGAAGGGTTTTCACGTCATTTTCCTAAATGAGTTCATCTTTCCTATTTTAGATCGCAGATTCACTCATCAACCATCCAACACAGCACGTTTCTACTAGTTCTGACCCCTGCCACTGGACCCCACTGGCCTTGTGCCCCCGCCCCTCAACCCTCGGGTGACCTCGCTTCTCCTGCCAGGGTCCAAAGGTTGGTTTTGTTGAGTCTGTTTCTTTGCTTTTTTCTTTGTATTCCACCTGAGTGTCTCTGGTACTTGTTTTCCCCATCTTGTTCCCCTTGGCATCATCAAGGGGACTGGACCTTGCAAAAGAAACGTTCCGCACAGAGAAGGGGCCTGGTGTTTGGTCTGGGTCTACAGCAGAAATGGACCCATGTTCTCTTTGCTTCGATTCTCTAACACAGCGCTCTCCAGATAGGGACAACCTATCCCCGCCCTCCTTTCCCTTTTGAAGAAAGAAAAGAAAATCACGGGCTGAACCAGAATGTCAAATGTCGATTAAGCGGAACTCTACCTGTTTGGCTCATTTGGAAGGATCTGCTGAAGCCACATGAGCCGTCATGCTTCCAGAAATGAGTTTATTGACTGCTGGCCCCTGACAGGAGGAGGGTGTCGACCCTTGAGTCTGGGCGTCACACAGGTGAGGCTGACAGGAGTAGGCTTCGGCGAGGACCACCTCCAGGCTCCGTTGGGAGCAGCGGTTCCGGGGCAGGGGTGTCAGCTACCTGAGAGCTGACTAAATACAAGCTCTGCTCTCACAATGTCAATCAGGACACACAGTCAAACACCTTCTCAGACAGAAACATGCAACAGCTGTTTGCTTGTTTGTTTTTTCCCCTGACCCTGAGTATTAACCAGGTCCCGGCTCCTGGGCTTTACACAGTCTGCACCTGCGTCACCTCAGTCACGAGCATGGGCCCCACGTGGCAACTAGCAGCAGGTCACAGGTACGAAACAGCTATTTCCACGGAAAGGGAATCAGGGGAGTATGGCTGGCAGAACATGTGGCACGATCGCAGGGAAGTTTTACACTTACATCTGCATGATCATTTCCTTCGGAACAACATCAACAGAGCCCATAAATACTGTAATGGCTGCACTGCTTTTAGGGTCTAGAGCTTTAATCTAATGAAAATATTCCATCAGGTTGTTCCAAGCCCTCACACCTGGCAAGCTTCTTGGCAAACGATCTGCCTGCTGCATGGATACAGAGGAAGAGCAACTTTCAGGGGTCAGTTTTGTGATGAGATTGAAGAGATGACAGAAAGACGTGGTGGGGAACTTAACACATCCACAGATGATTTACAATGATGCACTCCTGAAGCCTACATTTTGATGCAATGGTTCTTCAATAAAATGAAAAAATTAAAAATCTGGGCAAGCCCCAGTGGCCTAGCGGCCCAGCGCAGCTGGGAGCATCCCACACACAAGACCGGGCACAGGGGAACGGCCAGTGAGCAGCTAAATAAAAATTAAGTGCTTCCTCTGCCTCTCCCTGTCTGCCCACTCACCTTTCATCTGTCTGCACCTTTCCTTAAAAAAAAGGAAAGTTTTTAATTCAAAGATGGCAGAGTCTTTGGATACCCACCGAAGCTGGCTGCTCTGGCAGCCTGGGCGCCAGCAGCCCCCAGACCACAAGCTAAGCGGACATGCCTGGAGGATCAGGACTCAAGCTGGTCGCCTAGACAAGGTGCCGGCGGGGGGCTGTGAGCATGGAAAGCCCAAGGACCCCAAGCCCTAGGTCAGGTAGAGCAACCACACACAGATAAGCAAATGAAGACCAAGGCTTCCTCCTTAATCCTCCCTTTCAAATGCTGCTTCCTCCTCGCCCTTCCGCTCTAGAGAAGCAAACTCAAGCTCAAGGGAGGCTCCAGAGGAAACGCCTGCACTGCTCGCTGTGACTTTATCTAGTGTCAGGTCAGGTGGCTCCAGA
The DNA here is from genome assembly GCA_004363575.1 of Solenodon paradoxus. Lineage (NCBI taxonomy): Eukaryota > Metazoa > Chordata > Mammalia > Eulipotyphla > Solenodontidae > Solenodon > Solenodon paradoxus. Next base: position 11,699 of record RJWH01006611.1, read on the forward strand.
TTTGCAAGGATGGTTGGTCATTTCTATGTAACTCGATACATTTATCTGCTCAGCAGCATTGAGAAATGTGGTGCTTGAAGGGTGGCTTTTAAAAACATCCTTGAAAAGCTTTCAACGCCAAGGTTTCTGACAACTCTCGGAAAACAGCCTTTGGAGCTGCCCCTGCCCTGGGTCGGTGGCAGTGAGTCCCTGATGCTAGGCACCAAGTAAAATGTAACAAGAACAACTCCACTTGATGGCCCTCATCCAGGAAAAATATCAATATGGTCTCAATTCCAGAGCACAGTGTGACTGCCCCGTAAACACGGTTTCGGTGAAGCAACCACCTGTCTGTCTGCCTTCCACAGCCATAAACACTCGAAAACTGCCCATTCCTGGCGCGCTCCAGTGGGACAGCAGTTAGGTCCGCCGCCTCTGGTCTAAGCGTAGTCCCCATCCATCCCAAGGACCCAGGTCGCATCCTGGGCTGAGGAAAACCGAGATGTCCAACTAAATATAAAAATAAAGTGTTTCTTCCTCCTGTCTCTTCCTGCCTGCCTGTCTGCCTGCCCGTTGTTGTTCTTACCTGCACCCTTCCTTTGAGAAACAAAACTGTCCATTCCTGCTTAAACGGCTTTACCATTAGAGTCATCAGATACTGGCAAAGAAAACATCTCCGACTGTGAATTTCCTGAGATTCATTATGCAACCACAGAAGTGCCACCTGGCTAGTGTCTTTCACACCAACTTCCTCCACAGGAACTGACCAGACCAGTCTAGGAAATAAAAGCTCACAGTGCCCTCTGCCGGACGCTCCCTGTCACTGCCTCTGGGATCATCTGAATTAACTATATTTAAGGTATCACAACCACTGCTTTTGAAGCCAATTTAAAGCTGACTCTAAGAGAAAGCTGATTAAGTATCACTAAGCTCCCCACATCAGAATCCTTCTCAAACTAGCTTCATGCTGATATCCATGCTAATCTAATCATACAATCAAGCCTAATCTGAGCTGTCATCTGACTGCTAAATTTAAGACGCCACCTGTTTAAATATACAGCTGTAATATCAATGCATGCTTCTAAAATCTTTATTCAGATAGCTCCCATTTTCATGGTTCACAAACCCCCAAACCAGTATTAAGACACAGGAGCAAACCCGGGGACGATACACTCGTCTCACTGTAACCAAAGTAACTAAAGGCAGAGGGGCTTTTAAAACAAGGTGAAAAAAAAAAAAAAAAAATGGATGACAATCACAGGCATTGTTATCAGGCACACCCTGGTGGCTCAGTGGTAAGTCTGTGGCTTCCGATGGCACAGTCCACCTAAAGCCCAAAGACCTGGGTTTGTGGCCCAAGACTGGGACCAACCAACCTGAGCAACTAAATGAATGAATGAATGCTGCTTCTTCTCCCTTCATGCCTGTCTGCTTTCTTCCTCTAAATATAGGATTCTTAAAAAAAACAAACAAAAATAACAGCATTGTTATCAGCCTAGTTGGTAGAAATTCCAGCATACTGGTAGTTTGCGAATCACTGAAAAAGCTGTGCTTTGTTTCTAGTTAAACTCTATGAGAAGGTCTCAGCATTCAGTCATCTGTGAAGACCCATGAAGGCAGCAATTTATATACTTTCAATAGTGGCGCTTAATCTTCTCCAAGTCACAGATGCTTTAAAGTACACTTACCACAAAAACAAACACGCATAGCTCTACAGGTGACATTAAGAAGCCACGGCCTTGTCCCAAGAAAATGTACAGTTACTCAGGAAAACAACATGTGTGTGGCCGAATGAGGAGCCGTGGGTAAGGTGAGAACGAGTCTGCTGAAGTGCAGCATCTTGCAGCACCCCAAACAGGGCACTGCACCACGTTCAAGTCTATGTGCAAGTGCTGAGCTTACCACCCAAAACACGACTCAGCTAGAACTGAAGCTATGAGCAAGGTTTTAAAAGCCAGAAGTGGCCCTGTGGCTCAGGCGGCTGAGATGGCTGGGGTGTGGACCATGTAAAGCCCAAGACCTGAGCGGTCAGAGCAAGGCAGGGGGAGGGAGGGGAATGGAGACCGAAAACAAGCAAATAAATAAACACCAGAGAACTTGAACTTTCAAGCTAATCGCAGGCCATTTTTTCCTTTGACCTTATGAGGCAGAAACAAAAGCCATCTGCTTTGAACGACAGATAAAAAGCAGTCGGGGGCTGTACTACAGAAAATATGCATCTAAGCCCTCAGGGCCATTTCTTCCGCCCGAACAGCTCCCTCCGAACTCCTCCCCTCTACTGAGGGAGGCCCACAAGGGAACTGGCCTTGCTTCCTGTTCTAAACATTTACTGCTGTGCATTAAAGAGGGACGAGCAGCCTTACTCTGTGGAAAGCAGTACTACAGTGTGGCTTCTTCACTGGCAGAGGGTCGCTCCTGCCCCATCGTTACTGCAAACCTCCCTGAGGCAGGCAGGGAAGTGGGAAAAGGCTTCACTGACTAGGTGTATGATCCTGGGTAAATTATTCAACCTGTCTCAGCTGCCACTGACTCAGATGTCAAATAAGGAAAATCAAATGTAACTCACAGGCTGCCGTGAAGGTAAAATAACCCGTCCGCCTAAACATACCGACTCCTCAGCGAGGACTAGGTGTTATTAGGGTCTCCTGTCTCTATCCTTTCCTTCTCACATGAGCCTTCTGCAGCTTCTTCCGTTTTACTAGCTAATCACAGCATTATACACGGCAGTGGGTGCGTCTCACATTTATGGCTTCTCTTCATCCTTTCGGAACTGGGATAAACTCCCACGAGGACGAGCCCTGTTTCCGCAAGTAGAACGCAGAATTCAAACCCTAAGCCACCTCTCCAACCAGAACGGACACAACCCTTGCAGTCTGCAATCAGACGCATCCCTGCCAGACTGCTAGGTGGAAGGCTGAACAACACGAGGAAAGAGGAGTCAGTTCCAAGAATAAAAAAAGGTCCATTAACAAGAAAAAACGAAACGAAACGAAACAGAAAAGTTCCACATATTTGCAAGGCAAAGAAATGACGGATCCCAGCAAACTTGACGTTCTGCATGTTGGGAAGGGATTAAAGGGAACATACCTCTCCAATCTCACTGACACCAAGCTAGTTATTTTTGACAAATGCACTTACCAGACGGCAGAATTAGCTCCATGGTTTCATCATCATATTCCAAAGTCTTCTCTGAGGACAAGTCCTTGGTCTCGTCGGGGTCCTCCCCTTCATTGGGATCTGGGTAGCTACTCCTGTGACGGTGAAATGGCATTAATAGATAGAGCGACGCCTCAGGTTTCACTAAAAGACAAACGGTATTTGTCAATTCGAGAACCCACTAGCTACTCACAGGAGAAGAGGACAAACCACTGCAGAAGCCACGAGCAAAAAGGTTTTATGAGAAAACAACTTGTTGGCATTTTATCTGCAATCAAAGTCCTCAAATGACCTATGAACTCGAAATGGATTGCAGACTTAAATGCAAAACATACAGCTATACGGAAAACCCTAGACGATAGCACAAGAGAAAATCTAATGACTTAGGGTTCAACATAACTGCTCAGGTACAACACTAAAGACACAATCCATGAGATAACTAATAAACTGGACTTGATTAAAAATTCTGCTGTGAAAAACAACATCAAGAGAACTAAAAAGACAAGCCACAGACTGGCAGAAGACACATCTGATAAAGGACTGCTATGATTTTGAAAATTCAAGAAGCAATCAAGCAATTCGGTGTGCCCTGATGGAGTAACAGTTAGGTCAGCCACCTCCAAAAGGTGCAATCCACGCATATCCCAGGGACCTGGGTTGGTCCTGGGTCCAAGGGGAATAACCCATGTGAACAACTAAATGAAAATAAAGTGCTTCTTCCTCTCTTCCTGCCTGCCTGCCTCCTAACAATCATTCCTGCCTGTACCTTTCCTCTAAAATAAATAAATAAAGCAATTCTTAAAAAAAAAAAATAATAAATAAATCAAACAGTTCTGTTATAAATGGGCCAAAGACTTTAACAGATCTCTTGCTAAGGAGACAGATGGCAAATCAGCAAGTAAGAGATGCTCCATGTCCTGTGTCGTTGGAGGAATGCAAGTCAAGCAAGAGATACCACCATGTCGCTACTAGAATGGCCAAAGTCCAGAACACTGGCCACACCAACGCTAGTGAGGGCACAGAGCCGCAGCACTCCCATTCATTACGGGTGGGAGGAAATCTGGTACAGCCACTTTGAAAATGCTGGCTTCTTCTAAAATGAAGCCTATTCTCAGCACGAGCCCCTGCAGGGGAGCTGCTCGGTGAGAACGCCAAAGAGCCAAAACCTGACGTCGACACAGCCTGTACCTGGGTGTCTACAGCAGTTTCACTTACAATTGCCCGAACCTGGAAGCAACCACGACGCTCTTTCGTAGGTGAAAGGATCAATCAACTGTGCTCCAGCCAGACAACCGAGTATTACTCAGATCAAAAACAAATGAGCTATATAGCCAAGAAAAGACATGGAGAAACCGCAATCTGACAAAATGATAAACCTCATGCATCTAACCACAGGACATTCTGGAAAAGGAAAACCGATGGACGTAAGTAAAAAGAAGAGGTGCCAGGAGCTGAGGGAGGAACAGGTGGAGCAGATGATTTTTAGGGTAGTGCGACTACTCTGGGTGACACTAGAATAGAGAACACATGCCATGACTTTTGTCCAAACCCACAGAACGTAGAACACCAGGAGTGAGCAGTCATGAAACTAGGGATGATAATGTGTCTGTGCAGGCTGCTTGTTCTTAACAAAAGCATCACTGTACTGCAGGATGTTCATAGGAAGATAGGAGATAGAGAGGGGTTATGGATGAGCTCCGAAAACCAGCTTATTTTCATGAACTGTTACTGATAATCTGATTACCAGATAATCTCAATTTCAAACCACGTCAACATAGATATAATGACCTCATGTCCATTTCACATTACAAACCCCAGACTTACCTAAAATCATAGAAGTCTGCAAATTCCAAAGCAGCATGCCCATCTGTGAAGAGTTTACAGTGACTTTTGTCGTTCATGTGTGCCTGTACTGCTTCCGTGGAGTAGAAGGATTTCCCTTTCTCGTTGCACCACAAGCAAATCTTCCCAACACCAACTTTCTCTCCTGGAAAAACAATTTAAGGAAAAAAACATGAAACGTTTTTACCGCCAGCTGATTTTTCATTTAGCTCCACAATTCGAAGAACATGTACCAAGTCTGATTTTCATAAAATAAGCAGGTAATTAAATCAAAGACTGATGAGAAACAAGAAACGAATGCTCCTTTAAGACCCACCCCAAAATAAAATGGTACTTCCTCATTCATTGGCAAACTACTGTACTTACCCAAATATTTAATCAGTCCCTTAAGATCCGAAAGATATTCTATATCAGGAATAAAGAAGCTGTGGACTTTAGTCATATGAGCCACATTTTTCATGAGGGAGCTGGAATGATGGGGACAAAATAAGCAGTCCGTTACAGGGATCGCACCAGGGAGGGCACTGCCTCCTGCCTCTTCCTCCTCTGTGTCCTGCTCTTCCATCTCGTCTATTTCTTCACATTCTGATTCTTCATCTAAAGCAAAACCGGGATCGTCCCAATCTTCAAACCAGAGATTTGAAAAACACAGTTTAAAAAAGGAAAACCACCATCAAAGATCACAGATCCACAAAGATGAGAAGTCACAGTCTTACATTTAGGACAGTCTTATATCTCTACATGGTGCCAATTAGGTTGGAGGACAAATTCTCTCATTTACCACAGAGCAGTCTGCATGGCTAAGAAACTCCTTAATCTCTCTTCTAACACAGTAAACTCCTTGAAGGAGTCTTGCTTGTTTCCTACTCCAAACCATACAACATCAGTGCTCAGAGGCTACGAGATGAGGGGAGAAGGAATACAGAGCTCACGAAGTCAAGGAGCCCAGGAGTCAAGGAATTCCACACTTCAGATAAGCCAGCTGATTTTGAACCCCACATCCCATCGTTTTCACCAATTAAACTAAGGGCAAAGCCGTCGTAACGCAAAACCTAGCAGAATCAAATTCTGGAGCAGATGGTGCGGTGACAACATGTCTTCCCATGCCTGTTAAAAGCTGCCTCACTCAAAGCAGAAAACGCAACAACTCATTGCACACATTTATTAAATCTATTTTATCCCCGAGGAAATTTTCAGGCTCTACATCTTCAACAGTAAAGTAAACAGAAAAAACTCCGGGAGGGACAAGTCCTTTCAGAAAGCACCTTAACCACCTCACTTGTCATTTTCACTTAAAAACGGGCACCCCGGGGGGGAAAAAAAAAAACAAAAGGGCACCCTGTCCCCAGTGTGAAACTGACGGGGGGTCAAGTCCCCCCGACCCCGGAGAGGCCACTACCGTCTTCGTCCAGGTCCTCCCAGTTGTCCTCGTCGCTGAACCCCACGGTCTCGTCCTCGCTGTCCTCCTCCGGCTGCTTGGCCAACTTCTTCGCCTGCTGTTCAAACCACTGGAGCCGGGGAGGCTTCTCGGCCGCGTCCCGGTGGTGAATCACACGTCCTCCAGCGGCCGCCGCCTCGCGACTCCCGGACTCCTCCTCCGTCGCGGGCGGGGCCTTCTTGGGGGACGGCTGGGCCTTGATGGCCTGCTGGATGGCCGCGTTCATGGCGTCCTTGTCCACACTGTCGGGGCCCAGCCCCTTCTCCAAGTTCTTCTCGTTCATCCTCTCCACCTTCCGGTTCACGGCCTGCACCGCCTTCTTCTCCAGCTCCACGTGCCGCCGAGACTTGAGGTGGTTTTCGTAGGCGTTGAAAGAAGCGAACTTCTTACTGCACACGGTGCAGTAGGTGGCCGTGCCCTTGGTCTCCTGCTCCGCCAGGGCCCGCTGCGCCCACACTCGCTCCTGGAAGCCCTCGGCGGTGACCGGGGCCATGTTGGCCACCTTCCGTCTCAGGTTGTAGCGGTGCCAATCCGTCTTGTAGTGTGCCCGCTGCAACTCCGCATCGGCGAACGCCAGCCCGCAGGTGATGCAGGTGTAGGTCGCCATCGCCGGGCGGGAGATAAGAGGCGACCAAACCGGGAGTGTAGTGACCAGCTGTCTGACCCGACCAACTCCGGTTTAAGTCGCCCAGAAGTCAAGAAGACAAAACCCAGCCGGGCAGACCTCTCGACTCCACTTGCGGGGACTTCCGCCACACGAGGGAAGTTATTGCCTCCTGGACAGGAAGTCCCGCCTGTTGGCCTGAAGCCACGCCCCCCCTCCGAGGCGAGCCCTGGGAAGTCTGTGACTCACCATGCCACGCCTAGTGGGCCTGAGATGAGTTTTTATTGGATAGTTCTGAGGTGGGTGTGGCTGGGCTTGGTCTGAGGTGAGTTTTGATTGGGTAAACGGGAGGTGAGTGCTTATTGGGTGAGATGGGTGGGCCCAACAAGTGCTGAGTTGTGATTGGAAGGTGTTGAGCCGACTCGTCTGAGGTGCGCTTGGATTGGATAGATCCGCTGAAGTGCATGTTAATTGCAGGACCCGCGCACTGATTTCGTGCTTCCGTGGACCTATGTGACGTAGTTAAAGTGACCCGTGCGACCGAAGGCACCTGGAGCGTCCGGAGAGGCGTGTTGACGGCCGGACGATTGCCGGGGCTTCTACGAGGACCGCGCCCTGCGCCTCCGGAGCAGATAAATGGGTGTTGTGGAAGCGAAGTGGGATCCCGAGCTCTCCCCGGGCCCGCTGGGGTCCCGGGAACTCCCAGGGAAAAGGGACCCGGGCCGCCGCGACCTTTGGGGCGCAGCGCTGAGCGCAGAAAAAACTCTTGAAGTTTGTCAGACGCTCTTTGCCGGGAATATAACCCAAACCCTATAGGTAATCGTAAATAGAAGCGTAGTCACGTTTTTATAAAAAGCAGAACGAGCTAAGACTGACGCATTATTTAACCCGGTGTTATTTCAGCATGTGCTCAGTCAAAAGATGCAACGAAAAAATTGCATTCGTTTATTGGTTCTCGCTCTTGAGGACCCGGTGTGTAGTTTTCCGTTAACAGCACATCTGCCTTCATTTCATGGTGTCGGGTATCAAGCCTTTAGAGCTGTGAGAAATCAATGCGTTGTTTACAGGCTACAGAGCCTATGATGTTTTGTCATAACAACCGGAAGAGACTAAGACATTTATTTTTGGATTCACTGTAATCTGCCATGAGCCTCATTCCACTCTGCCTAGCTAAATAAAGGCTCATTGACACTTTTGATATTCTTTTAAGACTAAGCAAACTTCTCTTGCTGGTACTAAGTTAGAGAAACTCTTATTCTTCTGCTTGAAACATTCTTTTGCTGGTTTTGCTCCCTTGCTTTTTAAGTCTCTGCCTAAATGCCTTAACAGGAGTCCTGTGCATAGCCTCTTGTCAAAATTAATGTCTATCCCCAATTCATAAGTCTTAAATAAGCCCAACTTCTTTATAGCACTGTATTTATTACTCTTATCACCTATCCCATTAACCTCAAAATTCAGGAGACCATTGAAAAGGCAAAGCGCATTTATTCTGGATTGAAGAATTGCAGTTCAGGGCACACAGATTGAGGTAGAGAACCTAAGAGTGCCCTCCAAAGAGGTATGGAGTTAAGGCTTATTATGGAAGAAAAAAGATGAGATAAATTTGTTAAAAGAGTTTGATTAGGGTTAACCAGCTTAAATTATTCTTGGCAATACATAATTGATCACAGATTCTGTTCTTGTGATCCAGATGGCTTCTCACAAATGTTTGCTTTATAGTTTCTTAAAACCATTGCTTTGGGCCCAGATTAAAGTTCAAACTAGATAGGTAATACAATTTCTCTATAATGCCTGACATCTCATTCTAAAAATGGCTCCATCATGTTAGCTTTTCACGCCCCCAAATTCAGAAGCAAAAAGCAACAAACGTTGATGATCTCAGTCACTCTAGTGAGAAATTTGGGTAGCTCAAGCTCTCATGAAGTAGTAGTGAGCAGGGGACCAGGGTTGAAGTCCTCTGAAGGTTTGGGTGGAAGATTCCCTTGGGTAACGGCTTGTTTACACACTGATAGCACGAGGCTTTGGTTCCTCACCAAGTAGACCCCTTCTTTGGACTTTGACTGGAAGGTATAGTAGGAGGAGAAAATGTGGTATCCCCAAATATGTATGGCAGGCATAAGGATTATTTTGCAGGAGGGTTTCTGAAAGCTGGACATTTACATTCACATGTATAAGTGGATTTGTAAGGGTGTCTCCCTAGCTCTATAAAAGACTAATTTATTAGCATTTGTTTAAGAGAGGAAGGGAGGGAAGGAGAGCAAAAGAAGCATTGAGAAAATGTATTTAGGTGCACCCTCGTGGAATAGCAGTTGGGTGCAGTTCACATACATCCCAAGGGCCTGGGTTCATGTTCTGGGACCAGTGGGAACAACCAAGTTGAACAACTAAATAAATAATAAAATGATTCTTTCTCTTCTAGCCTTCCTCAGCTTGCCTTAATACCTGCCTGCACCTTTCCTTGAAAAAAAAAAATTTAGTTTTTTATTTTGGTTTCCCCCAAACCCACCCAAACATGGTCCTTGGGCTTTGGAAGATCAGATCTCTGACTCTTATCGATGGAGAAGACAGAAACTTTTTAACCATACCTTTACTTAACTTACATAACCCCCATAACTAACCTTTCCCTTCCTCTCCCCACCCCCAACATCCTTTGTCTTTAACCAAAGTTACTTAAGGAAGTGACTTAAGCTTTTTCGGTGAGTTACCCAGTTTTACAGGCTCTCTCCCCTGTGTATAGGTGGTTAACTTTTTATTTTCTTTGTCAGTCTCTCAGATCTTAATTTGATTATTTGCTAAATAGAAGGGGGAATTACCCCCTTCTCCCCAACTGCCCCACAGTATCATTGGTAAATGACTGAATTCTGGAGTTTGCTGTTCATTCCTCCACCACCCCGTTTTTTGTTTTTTGTTTTTTGTTTTTTAAAGGAAAAGTACAGGCAGGAATGAAAGAGAGAAGGCAGGCAGGCAGGCAGGGAGAGAGGAGAAAGAAACAGTTATTATTTTATTTAGTAGTTCATCTTGTTGTCCCCTCTGGTCCCGGCTCTCGAAACCTGGTCTTCGGGGTAGATGTGGACTATGTCGGGTGGCCCTATCCGCTAGGCCACCAGGCCACCTCTCATTCTTCATTTGATAAACAGTAGGGACTCAAAAAGTGTTTCAGTTTATAAGGACATTAGGGACAAAATTGAGCCTTGAGTAAATCCAGCAGTAGTATCCAGAATTTGAGAAGTGCCAGAAAGGAGCAGACTATAGGAACAGTTTCTTAATAAATGCAAGCCAACTGATGAAGAAACTATTGAGTTAAATTTCTGCACAGCCAACAGAATACTGTGTTGTCAGTGTGTCTAATCGCTACTAACAAGAGTAGCAAAAATGGGCATTACCGAAGTAATCACTGTACTGAAGAATTTAAACTATCAATGACGAAAATTTAGATCTGAAAATTATAATTTCTTAAGGATTCTGTGATACAACTCTTAAGATAGTTCACTTATGTAAGCCGGTTCAGACAATTAAGAGGCAGAGACAAGGGAGCCAGATGGGTTTTAAGCGAGACTTTATTGTCCCAAGTGCAGACCAGAAAGCTCCTTTCAGAGAAGAGGCAGGAGCAATCCAATCCTGTGCTCAGGGAAAGAGGTTTTTAAGGGGAAGTCTCTAGCAAACACAGGCAGGGGGAGGGTAGGGGTGGAATCCTGATATATCACCTGGTATGCTGTGATAGGGTAGGGAGTCAGGATGTCTTATTAGGATGGGCTGGAATGTTAGGCAAGTGCAGAGCGGTGGGGGTGGAGTCTTTGACTCTGGTAAACAGGAGGGGTTGAACAACATCTGGTCTTGCTTCAAATTGCAAAACATTCTGTTTTTCATGCTTGCCTGGAAAGTGGCAACTTTGTTTTTTGTTTTCTTTCCTTTCCTGTCTCAATGACAAACTAAGTTATGCACACTGTAAAAGTAACAGTGTACAAGATGCAGTTTTCAGTTTTAGAAGTCTTGGAATATTAATCTTTGTTAATCAAAAATTGTTAAAATAAGATCACCTTCACATCAGTCGATATACTGACCACAATATTCTCTTGTGACAAGCTTACTATTTCTCATGTTCCAATATTGCAGAGGCCACTTGGTTATTGAAAAAGATATGATAAAGGGGATTGAGTTGGTTGAAGTTAACTTTGGGGGGATAATATAGAAGAAATATAAAAAATAACATTTATTAAATGGCTTATAATTTAAAAAACGTTAAGTGTCAGGGAGGAGAGGAAATTTACCCTTACCTCTCTGGGTTCTTAGGATAATTGAGTAATTAAATGTGGGACAGATTAGTAGAAAAACCAAATTCAACTGCATACTTACCAGGAATCTACATAGACATGTGGTTTTGAAGATAAGAGAGCAAACTAGGGATATATGTAGCCTGAGGTAAGGAATAGGATAAGGACCTGGGGCTTCAGGGAAAAAGTGGGGGACTCATTTGAGGAGATGGTGAGTCACATGATGAAGACCAGAAGCTCTGTAATTAGATGTTTGCCATACCACATAGGTCAGTTTTTCTGATAGATTATTTCTGGTAATAACTCTAATTCCAGGTGTGGCATACCCTGCTCCCCCACTCCCATGTCATTCTTGAGGTAGTTAAGGGAATGGTAAATGTTTCTCATGGGCCTGCAGGGCCTCAGTTAAAAATCCACAAGCCAAGAGGCACATCTTGGGAAAGCCTATCCCTCAAAAGCATTATGAAACATTTTCCTCTTTTAAAGGAAAATTGCAGGCAGGAATGAAGGCAAATTGGCAGGCAGGCAGAGAGGAGGAAGCATTTTATTTTTCTCTGATTGTTCCCCCGGCCCTGGAACGCAAACCTGGGTCCTTGGGATATATGTGGACTGCACTTGGCCAGAGGCATATGATGTATCCTCTATTCCACCAGGGAATTCAAAAGGTTTTCAATGAATGATTTTAAGATATTTTGCTACCTCTTAGCTTTGGAGTGTCTAGACATGCAAAGTCTTCTGTTATTAAAGAATTGAAATTTATAGCAAAATTAACTGGCCCCTGGATTCTTCAAAAAAAAGATTGAGCAAATATTTAGTGAAATGCTACTAATTTAAAATCATCATTCTTAATATATATTAAAAACTCAAAATAGTAGGTAATGTGACATATTGGGAAGAGATTAGGTTTGGGGATCAAACTGGCTTTTCCCTGTATTAGATTTGTCACTTTGGACAACTTAACCTTATCATTCTGCCTAATGCTCTTTATGCCACTTAATTGTAGAATCACGAGAATTATACATGGTCCTAACTGTAATTGAGGATTTTCAATGGATTAGGCTAAGAGCTGACAAACTTCACTGGGTCAATCAAAGGGTTTATTGTTACTGTACATTAAAACCAGAAAGGGGATTATATATAATACCCACTCAGAAAAAATTACACACACACACACACACACCACCCCCCCACCCCTTCAGCATCCCTGTGTTGCAGTGTATAGATTTGTTACCATGTGTTCTTGAGTAACAAAGAGCATAAATGGTTATGTTTCTATGTGTGCAAAGCTGGTATGTCTCCTGCTGGTAAAACATGTTTCTATAACACCAACATCCCACTCACAAACCCCTTTTATATAGTTTGTAACATTTGATTCTAGCTTTATTGTTCATACCATCGGCCCTTGAGTTTATCCTCTTGCGAATTTGTGTGGTACTGTAGCACATTCTCTAACTACTCAGATTGTTTAACTCTTACTTTCCCCTCAGTGAAGAACTTGAAATGATCTCTAAATGTCATGACCAAGAATTTTTTTTAAGAAATACACACATGAGAAAAGAATGAGTCCTGGTAACAACTATTTTATAAATATGCGACTGTATTTTTCTTCATGTCCAGAAACTTATTGACTAGAATTCGGGTATATCTCTCCAAAACACAAAGTTCATAGATCTAACACCAGGTTTTCATTTGTACCAAAATGAGCAAGATAATGAAGGCACAGGCTCACTTTGTGTCAATAAAGGGCTTCAGACAGTCATGAGGCACTAACGACATCAGCATAGTCAGTCATGAAAAGCAAAAGTTTCAAGTTCAGTAACTTCTCTCCCTTTAACATTTGGCAAAATTCAGTCTAGATATTTTAATACCTCAGAAAGAAAAAATAAATAAGAGATGCTACATTAAGATGTCAGATTACTGATCGTTAGTCTCAGGAAATATAAGGAAAGGTGAAAAAAGAAGGGAGGAGACCACCGAGTTCTTAGGTGAGTGGGTCACCCTTCCTTTCTGAGGGTCTCAGATGTCGGTGTGCGTCTGCAGAAGCGCCAGCTGTACCCACAGGAGGGAGAGTACTGGTAGCTGCTGACGTGGTCCCCCAGCATGGTTAGGAGTTTTAAACACAAAAACAGAATTACCTTGACTTCTGCTCTTTAGTCTTTCGTTAAAGACCTAAGTCAGATTTTTTATTTAAAAGTGATCTGAAAAGTTTAAAATAAAAGAAATATATTCTAAGTTCCCAATAAGTAAACAGATGATTTAGACTTCAGTGGTAAATAAATACACTTTAAAGCCAAGCCAGTTCATCTCCTCTAGGAGTCTATGCAGACTAACATCAGTTTCTCCATGGCTGATGACCACTCAGGACATATGAGGAACTAGTTTCACGATTGTAAGATGACTTTTCCATGATACAGCATGAAAGGTGAGGGTGCAGCCTAGGTCAGTTCTGAGCAAGCAGAATAGATCTGCACTCACAGTATCCCTATTACAAATACAGGACAATTAAACAACAGAACACAATGTATGTCTGCACCAGAAACACCATTCTAAGTGATATATAATTACTTGCTTTCTCTGGGTTCATACCCACTGCAAGAACAGGGCTGGCGATCAGGGAAGCATGCCACTTACAAATGAATCTAAGTTGGTAACTACAGAAAGAACATGGAAATGTATCAGCCTATTCAAAGTAGTTAAAGGTATTTTTTCATCTTTTCCTAGAAAGTTAATTTTGATAGTATTTCCCAAGTCCTTCAACTAATGACACCTTGAATAATTTTTGTCTTTTTACATCAAAATCTACCCGCCAAATTTAACTGTTTCCAAGTATTAGGAACAAGGGCATGTATTCACAATTGTTAATATTTCAGCGAGTTACAATAAACTGTTTTGCATGCCTCGAAAGTTTAAAGAAAAACAACGAATACTCATAGGAGGATCTCAGTAATTTGATATTTTCTTTTTCCTTTAAAAACCACCCCTAATATTTATCTCTGACAACACAGCATGTGTACATATATATATATATAGTTCATTTCCATGCTAATTACAGAAAAACACTATCAGAAATATCAATCTATCAATTCACTGCAGAAGGGAAAATAAGACAAATATAATCAGTAAAGCTCACAGTTCAAAAAGGGGGTTTTTTCCTCTCTTTTTTACTTTTTTTGCTTGTTTAAAATTTTTTGATAGTTTGTCCTCTCTGCTCCCAGACTAACGGCCGCCTCCGAGCAGGTTCGAGAGGAAGCCCGAAGACGACTTCTTTCGCTGTGCCTCTGCTCCCGGGTCTTGTGAAAGTCCCAGTTCGCTCTCAATTTGATCGAGCTCCGCCTGGTCCAGTAGTTCAAAGTCATCCCCTTCCTCAGTGTCCGTGTCCTCTCCCGGGCTGGGTGCAGCCTGAGAAAGCGCTTGCTGGGCGCCCTCTAGTAACTGGTCCTTGATGGCGGCCGTCACCACAGCCGTGATGACATCCCCAGCCAGGTTGCTCATCAAGTGGAAGTTCTGGTCGCTGCTCAGAGGAAGAGTGAGACCGGCTGCCGACTGCCTCTCTCCGCTGGGTCTGAGACCGCTGTCCAGGTGTTCCTTCTTTCTCTTGAGCTCCGTGGGCAAGCCAAGACTTAACTCATCTTCATCATTGGTTCCCGTGCCATTTTCTAGAGAAGGAAAATCTGAAAGGTCTCGAGAGAAAACTTCCTCACTAGGTCGGTCAAGATCTGAAATGCATAACAGAAGTTCATGCTTAAACACCATCACAAATATTTGAAATCAAGGAGTTCTCCAAAAGATACCTGATTTTAATCGGAACCCTCTAGGGTCATCTAGCCTCGTAGGTCTATAAAGTCAACTACATACTGGAAATCTCCCAAATGGGAGAGTCTGTCTGAACTGACACCACATGCCCCGAATGTGGGGGCTACCTACACCTTGAGATTTCTTGCATTTTAAACACAACAGTGAGTATGATGACTTAGCACGTACTCTGTCTCACATTAGCTTGTGGCTTCGACTGAGGTTGAGATGCTCACTGTAAACAAAAATTTCACCCTGCCCCTGGAGAGGGAGTTGACTTAAGACTGTGGATGTAGACGATCATGAATGTTTCAAGTGCAGGCGTTCTTGGTCTGGGATAGCAGATGAGGACTGTTTGTCAGCCTCAGCATTTCTGTCTCCGGAGGTTTACGGGAGCGTCTATAACCTGTGATTGATTAAAGCATGAAAAGAAGCTGCCGCTTCTACTCCCGTGTTTGAACGAAGAGCTTACACACATGCATTTGGCGTCCCTCATACAGCAGAGGCTGAGCTACCATCCTAACCAAACTCCGGTCCTGAATATACAGAGGAGCAGCTTGGGACCTCTGAAAGCTAAGTCACGTTAGCAAGTGGAGAGAGATTTTGCTTTTTTAATTTTCATAGGAAACCTTTCGGTGTACAGGTAACTCTGCAATAGTGATTTGAATGTTCAGTTTAATCAATGAGAACCTTGCGTGGGGTGGGTTATTGCTGCCCCCGCTGTTATATGGATCTGTGAGGGGTAAAGTATTGGTTGTCCTTGTCTTGGAGACGTAGAGCTGGAGTAGACTGCAGCGTCCCGCGTGCTACTGCACTTTAATGGGAGGAAAGTGAGGTCCGCAGAGACTGTATCACCTGTTCAAGGTCATACAGTTAGCAAATGACACAGACAAAAGTGTATTTGGGGTTTCCCAATCTTCAAAACAATCTTTTTTTCAAACACGGCATGGCCTCCCTCCTTCCTCTAGAAAAGTGTGTTCGTGCTTCTAAAATACATATAAAATAACTGACTCATAACCCTCTATGTTTTCAGTATATGGCTAAGACAATCTGAAATAATCCAACGACACCAGCAAAAGATAAGTTACTTCACTGCCTTTTCCCACAGCCCTTTGCCCACTAATCTACTTTCCATCTATGTGGACTTACCTTTTGTGGCCATTTTGTGAAGAGTTAATACAGTGTGTGGCCTGTGTGTCTAACTTCTTTCACTTAGCACGTTGTTAGAGTTCATCCATGTTGGGAAAAGTCAGTACTTTATTTTTATAGCCACGTAATGTTCCACTGTACAGTCATGCACTGCATCACATTTTGCTAACAACAGACTTCATATGACAGGGGTCCCTATATTGAACCTATGTAGTAGGTCTGTGTAAGGACATTATTCTGTGACACTCTCTTCACCATGACAAGATTACCAAACAACTCGTTTCTCAGAACAAATCCCTTATTGGGACAAGTAATACGTGATGTAGAGACATACCACATTATAGCGGTGAAATATGTTAAATATATTTACAGGCGCTTGCATTACTAAAAACGAGTGTCTCTGGAAATGTGAGCATACCCTCAGAAGTGTCTGTCTGTGGCGTGTACCCTTCCGAAAGGTTGAAGGTCCCATTGTCAGTCCAGGAGACTTCAGAAACATCTGTGTCGGACACAGACAATTCTTTGGCAGCAACCGTGAGGCTGATCTATGTTAAAATAAAAGCCAGGAGCACACTGTAAACTTGTGTGGGCGATACTCTGAAAAATCCATACTAACTACCAGAGTAATAAAAACAGGTGAATATTTTCCTTCTGAGATCATTTACTCATCTTAGAGAAATAGCAGAACTCTATTAGGAAAGCCGAATGGCATAGAAATTCATTTACAGTCAAACTAGAGAGAACAATTGAAAACTAAATAAAGAATACCTTAGGACAAAGAGCTGAAAAGTCTAATTCACTGTCATCTTTGTGACTTTTTTCTTTATCTGCTTCTGTTGAGAAAAAATTTGGAAGCTTTCAGTGTTGTGGCCAATTTTGACATATAGTGTTCTTTATCTGTTATACAATTCCTCATATTCTTCAATGCTTCCATTAATTGTGTGTATGTGATAAGTTTCATGTGTTTGCAAGTATCTGATTTTCAAAAGAAATGGTCCATATCAACAGTTCTCCTGGGGCGGGCGGGGGTCCCTGACTAACAACTGCAACACATAGGGAACTTCTTAGAAATGCAGGCTCTGAGCTCATACCCTAGACTCAGTGAATCAAGAACTGAGTGGGGGCAGAAACTGATGTTTTAATGAGCCCTCTAGGCAATTCTGATGCTTGCTAGTTTGAGAATCTTAGGTCACAGGTCAAGTCAGGATGTGACAAATGATCACATTGACTTTTCCTTTATTTTCTTTTTCTTCCCCTGTTCTTTCAATCCCCTCTTAAAATGTAAAATTGTTGAATCCTTCTCCCTCTCCTGACAATTTGGATCAAAAGTCAATTTATTACATGGTTGGGAAAATAAAAGTCTAAATAAGGTTATTGGGGGGGATTAGCTTATGTAATAATATGTACTAAATGTCTAAATGCATCCTGAAAAGTATTAAAGGTGATTTGATCATTAATAGCCTGCTGATGTCTCATTTCACGCACAGACTCTCAAATTCAAACTTTACCTACCAGATCTCTCTCGCTTCTTCTGATTAATATATTCGCCAATTCCAAAATCTAGTTTCAGCAGAACTGACTTGATTTTGCTGTATATTTTTTGTCCAATATCATTACATTTAAAAAGTGGACACAAAAATGCACACAATACTGAAATAAAAGAAGAGACTAGGTTAAGAAGGCCTTTCTTTCAAAAGGTAACATCTTAGCATTTCACAAAAATATTTCACTTTCCTTCATGACAAACAGAAGGTTTTTTTTCCTTAGGGAAATGCCTCTGTAAAATAAATTCTTAATATCTACTCTTTCCCCATAGTGAAAACATTTATACACACACACCATGCTTTTAGTCACTGTTTCCAAAGACATGCAAGAAAATCAACTACCTTCAATCCTTTACTCTCAAAATTTATATCAATAAATATACATACAGATACTTTCCAGGCCATAGTCCTAGATTAAAATCTTCATTTATTTGTTAAATGCCATTTTATCATGAACAGTTATTACTGTTCATTAGTCTCTCATCAGTAATACTGGATACTAACATTATCTCTTGAGTTGTGAAAAATCAATGAAATGAAAGAAAGCCATTTAAATAATGCCTTGCCAGTATTAGACCCTCCTTTCCCAACTCTCTTGTCTACCCCTAAATAAGGCAAAGGGAGAGACTTGATATTCTACATGAGCCCTGTTCGGGAGAATGGGATTTGAGCTCAGACCATTTGCCATTTGAGCTGTACTCAGAATACTGAAAGATTGCGACAATGAATGTATCTATTCTCTCACCTGTGTTCCCTTGTTAGGAAGTGTACCCACTTACCTTTTTTTAGGGTGTTTTAGGTGGGTTTTTTTTAATTGTAATTATTCTACACATTCAAATAGCTTTCTATGTATGGGTTCCCCATTCCATAGACACGTCAGCACTCCCTGCCCTCCACCACATCACCACGTGTTCTCCATTTACCTTTTAAGTGAAAGGGGCAGGCAAATATTTATAGCAGCTAAGTGTTCTGCAATACTTACACAGGAGATAGCTGAGTATAACCCCAGGAATATAACTTCCCAAGACAGTAAAAAATGTGCACACACTGCAGACCAGAAGGCAAAACTAGAAAGGAGAGAGAGAATGTGACAGTTAGACACAACCCTAAGATGTTCTGTGCACAGGATACACACAAAATTATGTACCTATGTGGTCTGAAAGGTGTATTATCAAGAGTCTTCTTTCAGCACTTAGACCTGACTAATGAACCGTTGTGCTCACCTGCCTCAGTCCACCCCAACACTCAGCAATGACCCCCTGAGGTTCCAGTAGCAGGTTTCTGGCCAAGAGAACATAGATGAAGCATCCCTGTGGCTACAGCGCTGCCAAATGCAAGCAACTGAAGAGTAACAGATCCCCAGAAACTTCTTTTACTCAGGATCACAAGTCCAGCAAAACATGTTAGAGGAATTAGAGGTATTTACATAAACATGATGACAATTTGCACAACGAATGAGCTGCTGGCATCCTCCCTAACTACAGCCATCTCTCATCAACTCATTTTCTGAGTCGCCTGAAAACCAACTTCCAATGAGGTGAAATTCCAGCAGTAAAGTGTGATTAATTTCCCTCTCTGTCAGTGACAACCAAAAAAATCTTTAAAACAATGGTTTTAAGGAATGTAAGTACTGGTGTACGCTGGTGATCAGGTGCTAGGCCAGCAGCTGGGGTGTGGACCATGTAAAGTCGAAGGACCTGGGGTTTGTGGTGCAGGACTGGGACAAACAACTGAAAATAAAAAACCAATGAAAGTGCTTCCTCTTCCTCTTCCCTCCTTCCCTAGGGATGGGGGAGAAGCTTCCTCCTCTCCCTCTCTTTAAAAAAAAAAAAAAAAAAAAAAAATTAAAGACAGAAAAATTCTCCCAGAAAGTCTTCACTTGTTTTCCATATTCCAGTCCTGAAAATTTATCATCTTACTTCTTTTGCTTTATCTTTAGATTGTAATATTAAACCGAAAGTAGGTACGCCCTGATAGCCTTGTGGATAAGGTCACTGGATGCAGTCCACATATATTCCGAGGACCCAAGTTCAAGATCTGGGCCTGGAGGGAACAACCAGGATGAGCAACTAAATAAATGGATGGCTTTTTCCTCCTCTCTCTCCCCGCCTGCCTGCCAGCCTTCATTGCTGCCTATACCTTAAAAACATAAAAACTGATAAAATTCATTAAAGTACCTTAAAGAAGACACAAGGCAGGGGTATATAACTGATTAAACATTAGCCGGGTGTGAAATTCAGATGAACTTTAATTTTTCACACTTGGGCACATGGCAAATAAGTCAAAGGGAGAGAGATGAAGTTATGGGACAGGACTGAGAGCTGTTTCTGAAACAACAGAGGCCCTTGACAAATATGGAATATGAAGAGTGAAATGGAAAAGGAAAGACTATAAAAGTTGAGAGAATAAATATGTCTATGGAAGCATTTCTATATCCAGAATGGTTTTTCAAGGGAATTTCAGATTAACCACAAAAATTGCTGCTGCAGCATCTTAAAAAGCTAATTGACTTGGGTAACATGAATACAGCCCAGAGTAGAAGTTTTAAGTTCAGAACCTTCAAAACAAAAAGTGTTTGTCAGCTCAGTAAAATCATTTCAGTAAAAATGCAACTCTTCCCCCTCCAAATGGATTCTACATACTGTATCCTAAACAGCACTGCCTAATGTGCTCAAAATGTGCCCCAGCACCGTCCTGCGACTTAACGCCATTGAAGTAACAAGAGTGTCTGCACATGGCTCAGCAAGAGGGAGTTCAGTGCTGACACGCCTGGGTTCTTCCAACTGCTGTGGACGTGGAGAAACATGCACACCGGGAGAGAAAGGCTCTGGATGGGTCCACACCTCACCCGTGCTATCAAGGTCCCGGCCGAAGGTGCTGTTGCACATAAAAACACCACCAGTGAGCTCTTCTCCCTGAAGTCCCTTCCAACCACTTACACATCTCTTCTCCTCACAAGTTTTCATCTTAATTGCAAAACTACTCCATTTATATAATCACCATGTTTGTGGCACAGTTGGATCGAATGAAGTGAGATTCAGGGATCGACTGAAGTGAGATTCAGGGATCTCCAGAAGTACCTTTTCATCTTCCTTTGTAGAACCAGGCCAAACACTATAAACGGAAATCCTCTTAATAGGACATTTTTTTTCTCTTTGGTCTGGTTAGTAAGACCAATCAGCATCCATTTTAGCTAGCAAGCTAGATAAATATGTATTAAACAGAAAATCCAATTTCAAAATATAAGGTGGAGCGTTTTCTGGTGCTAACACACAATATTTCTGAACCTCCCTGATAGTAGGTTTTATGGCATGTGTTCCCAGTACATTACAGTCTAAATCAGAAAACATTTACAAGCTAATAGGTGAATTCGAGTGTTTCCAAGTTTATTACAGCTCTTAAAGCATACTCAGTAATTCTCTCGCACTAGAAAACTTGCCTTGCCAGGACTCTGCTGTTTAAAAAGAGACATCTCTTGAAGAAATAAGCTGAAATTCATCCATGATTCTGTAATACAGTGGCTGATTCTGGATTCATCTGGTTTGGAATTGATAACTTCCCAGCTAAAGAGAGAAAAAGCAGGGGGGAAAGTTTTAACTTTGTTTCAATCAACACTTAGCGCTTTAGTGAAAATGTACTGAATACCCACTGTTCACCACCATCTCTGGAAAAATTCTGTGAATCCAGAGGTGAAAAAGACAGATCCCCACCTAAGGGCACTCACACCCCAAGGCTATACAATTAGCTACATGATTATTCACTTACAACAAGGCAGCAGTACAGGTCAGGACTTGGGGCCACCTACCAGACAAAAAGTCACTTTTATGCTAAAATATGGATTAGCGATAGTTTACATAAAAGCTGGGGAGAGTTCCAGATAAAACAAATGTACAAAAGCCCTGCAGAGAGAAGCGGCTAAAAGGGCAGCATTGAGCCCTATATGTGTCTCCAGAGTGAATCAGAAGAATGACTTTCCATGAAGCTGGGAAGGTAGGAAGGAACTTAGATCATACAGGGTCTCGCAGGACTTGTTAATAATGTTTTAAACCTTAAGGATAGGAAAGCAACAGCATTTTTTAAAGAAATCTTGGGATTAATCTTATAATCAACAACAACAACAATGCATTTCAATTTATAGAATGGTTGGTCAACTCTATGGAAAACTGTTGAACTCAACAGGATTCACTGTATCTCATGTTATTGTAGAGTAGCTTTGCCCAGTATTGTCATAAAATGTATCAATATGATCCATGGGCCAGGCATGGTGTTGTGTGTCCCTGCCCTCATTTTTCCATAGGAACCTCAGGGAGCTGAAAACTACTAATTACTAATCATCGCTCCAAAAAGAAGACACATGCAGAGAATGTTCCCTAAAAATTGTAATGACATCAAATTCAAATCAATCCTGTTCTCGTAAACCTAACTCATTACACAAATACACAGTTGAAGCAAACTCTATCAAGGGCCCTCACATTTAGTGAATAGGTAATTATTAGTGTCTACCATGTTGAAGGCCCTGCCACTGAAATATGGATATGGAAATACACCTGTGTTTCTAGTAGACGACAAGAATTTTCCGTGAACGATCACCTGAGCTATGATTACAGGGAACTGGGGTAAGACACCTCTAGATTCAACTTCAATTGCCCCAAGACAAATAACAATGACCTTGACTCTTAGATACTCAACAACAAGGAAACTGAGTACATTTCCAATTGTTACTTTTTAATCTACTTTGAACACTAAGACAATTAGTAAATAATTTCATTTTAGTATAAATGTTATGTCACATTTAAGTGAGTACAATTTCATTTAAAAAGAAAAATAACGTATCACAGTTTTCTTCCTCTTTGTTCTATCAGACTAATAATCTCCCGGAGTCCCTGGGTTACCAGTTGTCCGGGCTGATCCTATTCCACTAGGAAGGCATTTGCCCAAAGATTTCCTGTCATAAGAAATGAAGTTGGGGGATTTTAGCTGTCAGGGAGTGTTTTATGTATCTATCTATTCTTCCCCTACTTGAACATCTGAGCAAACATTTCCATTGGTGAGCAAACCCAGCGCAAAGTTTGAATACCTCAGAATGATTCTAGACGCATTTAAAAACCAACAACCTAAGTGCATTGCTAGGAAGTCACTATCCATAAGATTTTGTCTGGTTAGCGGGAAAAGATATTATACAGGTGCGCAAAAGCTACAATGGAAAAGGAAATCTAAGGTTATTAAGCAACACAAACTCGTTGCACCCTGGCAAGGGTAAGCAAGGCTGCTATTCAGTTTGATGGCACCGAAAAGATGACAGGAAAGTGGATCTCAAGTATTGTTCTCTACACATACTGGGCCATATTTGAAGGATTTGGTTAAACTTCTGGCAAACAGTCGGCAACAAAAGTTGATGGAAAATTTACAGAAATGATTTGATTATCATCCTTTTTGACTGTTCAAATGGAATGAATGAACGTTTCATAATTTGCAAACGAAAGTATACTTTCATTAAGACAACAAACAAAGCTGAGTTGTATTCAAGCAAGGAATGAATGAATGATGAAACAGCAGTGGAAATGAATGAACTCAAACTCCAAGTTTGTGAACCTCAGACTCGTACTATTGAGAAAAATATGTAGTGTGAGTTCATTTATATAAAGTTCAAAATCATGCAAAGATAACATTTGAACGAGGAAATAATAACAAGATCCAGGAGAGAAGTTGCCTAAGGTAGGCCGAGGAGCAGAGGGAAGGGAAAACAGGGAATATGCTTTGCGTAAGACAAATGGAAGGTTCTTGGCTACTGTGTCCTATTCCTCATTCCTCCACCTGAAGGAAACATGAGAAGCTACTTACTATGTTCCTAAAGCTACTCATAGATGGCCCTTATTTAATGACTTGATATTTAAATATACAATCATGCTTTCTCTTTCATAAATAACCTCACAAGTATATCCCACTTGACATTCTATAATCAAAATAAAAAGGCTATTCAGGTATTTGCCTCCATTTAATTACTTCTGAAGTAAAGAATATTTCCACTGACTAGAGCCAAGAAAAGTATCTTTCTGAGTAAGTAGAACTATGTATAGATGCTGGAACTCTATTCTAACACTGCCTTTAGGATTCACATCTCAAACTGATTCCCTGTGCATACGCAAATGACAATGCTAGTAAGTTAATGGCTGAAAATTGGAAAGGAGCCTTGTAATACTAAATGACCTTAAATGACCTAAATGATCTCTACAGAGGTGATGAAATTATAACAAAGGCTTCAAACAACCTAAAGAGCTTAATGCATTTCACAATGAAATAATTAGAATGTGTTTTGCATCTAAGGACCTTACTCATAGTAAACATCAAGGGACTATGAAGAAACTTCAGTATCTAACCAACTATTACCTTATTTATTCAGTAAAAGTATCAGGTCGCCCCTTTGTGTCTTACATTTGTGTTTAATGTTGTTATTTCAAACCATCAAAACTGAAGACCTATAAACACTATTCCTCTGTGTCTCTGTATCTATAGGTTCTGCCACTTGCTGGGAACAAGAAGCATGAAGAAAATGTTCAACTCGTGAATGTTTTCCACAACTATAGCCATTTATATTAAATTTCTCCCTTTTGGAAAAAGCTTCAAGTTATAGTAGTTTGGGACAACAAATTCTGGTGTTACATGTATTTATACTAACACAAAAAGCTTAAATAATTCAAATTGATACATAACTTATTGTAATAGTCACAAACAGAAATAAGAAATTAATTCTTATGGATCAACTTGAAAATACTCTCATAAATGAGTTTTTAAAAGAGTCGTCAATGTCTAAGGTAAAAATTAATGCGTAAATTGTGCTGAATACAATTTAATGAAAATATATGATTTAAAACGGAAATCTGATTGCGCCCTGGTGGTTTAGCAGGTGAGTTCACCGCCTCTGGCTGGCATAGCTCACATCCATCCCAAGGACCCAGGTTCATGACCCGGGGCCAGGCTAAACAACCAAGATGAACAATTAAATAAAAATAGATGTTTCTTCGGCCTCTCTTCCTGCCTGCCTGCCTAACTCACCTTCATTCCTGCCAGTACCCTTTCTTTAAAGGAAATCTGAATTCAAGGGCAAAGAAGAAAAGTCACTAACTATACTTTTCTTTAAGTGGAGCAGGACCTTGGGAGTTTCTGAATAGTTTTAAATTGTCCAGTGATTAATAAGTACTGTGGGATCATACATTTCTTTAGTTTTCCAATAGATATCAAGTCCACTACTACGGCACCATCATTCTATTTAGATGGAACCCTTGATGTCAACTTTTCAAAACGCCCTTATTTTAAATTAGAGGAAGAAAGTGAAACCTGAGTCTTCTCAGCTATGTTGGGGGCAGAGTTAAGACCCCAAGCCAAGACTCCTGATTTCAATGCAATTCTATTTCCTTAAAACATGAGTGTCCTCTTCAAAGGATAAATAAACTCAATGACATCCCTTGAAGAAAGCACACATTGTAATTTAGGAGACGAAACATTTGATGTTGCTCCTCACTCCTCTTTGAAGTCAGGAGGTCAGAGGCATGAATGACTGAGAGCAATGTGGCATCATGTGGGACCCACCTCACCTGGAAAAGAGCACGTGGTGGGCAGAATCTGGTGACCCAGGGAAAAACAGGATTTCTGCTGGTATTTGGCTGACATTTATATGTAATGACATCCACACACACACACACACACATACACACACACACACACACGCACACACAGAAAGCCTCTCCCGTGACTACTGGATGATGCTCAGGAAGCAGACCTTTGCATGGTGTGTGGCTGTCGTCCACGGCCCTGGGTGAGGATCAATGGTCAACATGAGGCCCAACTAGACAAAGGGAGGCTTAAAAGCAGTGAGAATGTTACAAAGTTCTTAACCCAGAACATAATGCATGACTAAAGTTCACGCAAAGGAGAAAATTAGTTACCAATATTTCAGGACTTGCATTTTCCAGATTCAAAGGAAAGGAAGGGTCTTTGGATTATCTGCCAGCCAGCTTTCTCTTTCACTCATGCCTTCTCTAGGTAGTAGACCTGCCACATACCCCAGCCACGAGATAAGCGTCACACAGAGTTCCCTCCCCCATGCCCACTCCCCCACCGCCACACTGCCCACACGCAGGGAAGCCAGCTGCAGTGGACCCAAATGAGAAGCCACAACCCCCAGGTCCTACGTGGCCAGCTTCCAGCAGGTTCCACCCAGGGTTGGGCAGTTGAGTGGCATCCTCGGGAAAGGGTTCCCAAATCAGAGGCAGATTCTATTTGCTTACTGTCTCCTTTTTTTTTTTAAAGGAAAGGTGCAGGCAGGAATGAAGGCAAACAGGAAGACAGAGGAGGAAGAAACCTTTAGCCTTTATTTTCTTTTTTCGGTTGTTTACCCTGGTTGTTCCCTGAAGCTGTGAGACGCAAACTAGGGTCCCTCGGGATGCATGTGGATTGAGCTTGGCCGGAGGTGGTAAACCCAGCCACTACTCCACCAGGGTGTGCCTTGACGAAACATTCAAAACAGTTGCCAAGACCTGAGAATTACGTGAAGACCAACGGTGGTCCCTGAGACCTGTGACGTTCAGTCACCACCTTGAGTTTCCAGGCCACAGAGCAGGGGGAGGAACCTGGCGGTCACAGCTACCAAAATTAAGGACAGAGCTGAAGATCTAGAGAGAGGAGCGAATAAAGTGAAGCAGGAGCCGAGGACTACCGAACACAGCGGCCACCTGCAGGGCCCCTGGAGGCTGAGGCTGAGGGTGCTGCTCCTTGCGTGGGGACCCCGAGACAAACAGGCGGCAGAGAGGAAGAGGAACAGGTCCTTGTGTTCACACGGGGCAGGGCCCACCTGGCAGACACAGACAGGAAAACCTCAAAGCTCACGAGTGTGGGGAGAAGACACAGGGCTTCTCTCAGTAGCAGAGAACAATCCTAGACTGAACGTTGCTCTCGTGCAAACGAGTCTGAAAGAGGATAAAACTGATTATGAAAAACCTAAGTGTGGGGTTGATAGGAATACACAGTGGTGAGTGAGTTCTTTTATGAATCACCTCACATGGTGGGGTCTGATTTTATTTTATTCTCACACCTATCTTTTAAAGAAAGTATATTTTCTTTAAAATTATGCTTATCAAAAACAATGCTTACATTTTAAAAGGAGAAGTTTATTTTGACTGTGCAGTTTCATGGCTGCGACACATAGTATTTCCCACTGGAGGGTGCTGTCTGTAAAGAAACGCAACACGGCTCTTGAAAAAGACTGATTCTGCGAGAGAAAACAGGCCAGCAAGCCTGTTCCCTCTTTCATCCCAAGTGCTGAAACGCACAACCTCCTTCGGTATGATTTCCTCTTCCTTCATTTCAACGAACTTCATTGAGTCACAGGTGACTAAGACACAGTGCCAACCAATAAGTCAAAGCTTACATGTGATCCCAAAGTGACCACACACACACACACACACACAACAGATGAAACAGCTTTATAAAGGACATTTCATCCTATCCAGGGCTATACGGCTAATGGGGGGAAAATGAATGTGAAACTAAGTCGGGAAATGGCCATGCAAGGGGACCTGCTAAACGTAAGACCTGCTTCATTACTGAATACAGTGCAAGATGACACATGTTTTTAGCATGCACTAGTGAACTTAAAAAGTATTTTTGTAACAGTTATTTTCAAAAGCAAAACATTAGATTTTCAAAATATTTCAAAGTTCAAGTCCTTTCACATATTTCTTGAGCTCTAGGTTGGGGGAGACCATCATGAAGAGGAAACAGGTCCCAGGAATGGGACAGAGGGTATGTGGGCAGGGGGGTGGGTGGAGAATGTGAATGACCCGTGCTGGTCTGATTTGGTCACTGAGTCCTGTCAGATACAGCAGGCCCAAAGGCAAAGCCATCCCTAGACATCCCCTTTGCGGGAAACACTGCCCTGTTTGGCTTAAGCTTCAGTTCACTTTCTGGCATTTGTGACACAAAATAGTTTTCTAGCAGGAGTGATGGAGTCTTTTATGTTTTAAAGAATTATTTAGAGGAAAGAAGCAGGCAGGAATGAAGGCAAACAGCCAGGCAGGCAGAGAAGCGGCATCTATTCACATACATTTCGTCGTTTATGTTGGTTACACACACACGGCTATGTACCTGGGTCCTTGGGGTTTTATGCGGACAATGCCACCTGGAGTCGTGGACTTTACCACTAAGCCACCAGGGTATGCATATATATATATATATATATATATATATATATATATATATATTTTAATCAAAGAAACCTTGCATCATACCACATAATTTAAATGATAAAATAAACAATTATTTTAAAAGAGTTATGGAATAAAATTGCACAGAAATCAGCATGCCATAATTTTCCGCAGGTGAGAGTTTGTAACAGAATGAAGATGTAAATAGGGTAAATCCTTCTCGAGTCAAGGCCACTGAATCGGAATTCAAGCGAAGGAGATAACCAGCTGATGGAGAGGCAACCACAGCTAAGCCCACGGGGCCACACCCTGCTGACGTGCTGATGTGCTGACGTGCTGACGTGCTGACACTGAACACGCTCAATCCCTGCAGCTGCCCTAGGAGAGAGATGCTATTCCGGTCTACAGGTGAGGGGCTGAAGGCCCCACGGAGGCCCATCTGCCAAGGTCACAGAACAAATGCACCATGGAATAGGGCCGTAATACATGGAATGCTCATAACGTGCTGAGATCCAGGAGGGCACGCTGGCTGGATCCCGGGATCATTTCACAGCGGAGTCGAAAGTAACAGGGGAAGGATTATGGAGTCTTAAATGCCAAGCCACAGAAATAGAAGCAGCTTCGGTTCCCAGGTGAAACGCTGGCCCAAGGACTCCTACTATTTTCTCTCCCCAAGACTTCAGCTGTTTCTAACTTAGGACCCACAAGGAGGATCCAAATCCCATGCCTGTGATGACCCTGATCACAGCAGTACGCATTTTCTTACTGAATCCTCTGCCCCAGGCCCCGACCCTGCCCACCGCGGGACCAGGCTGGGATTGCGATGATCTCTGTTTTGCCCGAGGGTAGATTGAGGCCAGAAGCTCAGCAGATCCCCTAGTCGCTGGCACCATAGCAGCATCTCATTCTCTTTCACAGCAATTCTCAACCGCCACTTATTCGTGCTCATCGTGCTCAAATTCCAGGGGGAATCAATGGGTCTGTTCTGCAGCTAAGAGCTGGACTCCAGGCGGCACGTAAAATGCTGAATGAATGAAGGTCACCAATGGTTCTCTGGTATGGTTTTTACTTACTGATCTGAATGTTCCTCTAATTACATATCAGTAATGGCTATAGGTGTTCCTTTATATGTACAAAAATAGGTGAAAAATAGTTCTAAATAGTTGGATACCAGCTTTCATTTATATGGAATAGTTTTAATTTTGTTTCTTGCAAATGGGAAGTTAAACTGCCTTCAAGGCGTGCCCTGGTGGCCTAGCAGTCTGGTACCCAGGTGGGGGCAGTCCCACATCCATCCCAAGGTCCAGGGTTCAAGACCCCAGGGAGGGGTAACCAATGTGAGCAATTAAATAAGAAAAGAAAGAAATGAAGTGCTAATTCTTCCTCTCTCTTCTTGCCATCTGCCGACTTACCTTCATCCCTGCCTGTAACTTCTCTTTAAACAAACAAACAAAAACAAAAACTGCCTTCAAAATTGGGTCATATGCTTCTTTCACTATACTTATAACATTTGCTCCAGAAGTTTCCTGAACTAGATACCAGTGTGTTAAAAGGATTTCTGGCAAAACAAGGGTCCTGGCTTCTCCATGCAGATTCCGATACCCACGAGCGCTCTGCAGACAGTACTCTCACGTGACCCTGTGTCCACAGAGCTGGCGAACAGGGCCGGGCCTGTGAAACAGAGGCGGCCAGAAGGTGAAGGTCCAGCCTTCACATGGGACAGAGAAAGTGAGCCCCCTTTTGGCTTTTGCTGCACTTCAATCAATTGCAGAACAGTTTCAGATACTGCCTCTTCTCAAACACATCCCCCCACAAACACATACACACCCACACACATACCCCACTTATAGCCCACAAACATCACACACCGCAGACATACTACACACACCACACACACTATACATAACACACACCACACACATACCAAACATTCCACAGACCAAATCAAATACACACCACACACACACCCCACTCTATCCCACAGACATCACATACACCATACATACCACACACATCACACACACACATTCACACATACCCCTTTCTTGTCACTTTTTAGACTTTCCATATCCCCCAGAGCTCATACTGCAATAATCATTTCCAAAGATGTTTAGAACTGTTATTCCAGCTCCAGATAAAATGCAGTACTTCGCAATATTTGCTTTTCTTTCCATCTGTAGAATATATTAGACAGTGAAACCAAACAGTATTTTTCAGAAAGTTGATTGTGCCAACATCCCACACTGACAAACTTGTCTGAAAGGGATTTGTTATCACCTCCATTGTCCCCTAGCAACCATGACAGGCAGCTGCTTCGGCCATCACACCTATAAATACGTGGGGCCTGGAGCCCGCCCAGACCTTTCATTCTCGGCTGCTGACTAAGGGTCCCGTGCTCTCTGCTGGGAGTGAACATCTGCTGATGTTAAATCCTGTCGAATTTTTCTTAGAAAGGTCAGTCAGTATCCAGTTACAGATTGTAACATTTCTTAGGGCAATGTGCTAGAATGTTCTTTTAATCCCATGGACACATAATCTGTTCGTCCAGGGTAAGGGTGTACAGAGGAACAAAATACAAACAGGGAAATGTTTCTCTACACAAACACTCACAGAATTAGAGCCATGATAAAACAAGTAAGACATGTCAACCGGTGGATTAAATAAGCAAACACAAGATTAAGAAATTACATAGCACTCAACTGGAAACCTTCACTTTCTCAGCCCAATTAGCCATGTGAGCCTTTCCTAGTCCAAGGCCAGAACAGGAGGCACCAGAGGGCCTGCAGGCTTTTCCTGCCCTGAGAGGTGAGATCCTCCCTCTGGTGACTCCTGTCTGACACTCTCTTCATAGAAGATCCCAAATGGTATTACTTCATGTCAGCTGATGGTATTGTCTGTCCCTTCCACCTCAGTCTGTGAACAGCCAATCTCCTGGGGGCTTAGATCATCAGATCTGACTTGGCTGACAAGTCATGATGTAACACTGACAAAGACGACATCCAGCATGGAGTCCAGGCTCCTCGGCGGCTAGAACCAATGTCCATCTACCACTGACCACTTAGTAGCCAGGAGTCACAAATGCAGAGACCACCCTTATCAGTGTCCTGACTCCTGGAACTGGGGCCTTTGGAAGGCCTGTGCAGTCTCACACAGTCCAATGGGTGCCATCAAATCACGGCTCCCATCATTCACTAGCAACCCCATGTCTGCTCAGTATGTTCTTCCTTTTCTGTAAAAGAATGTATTCCGTCACCCGGAGGAGGCGACACTCCCTATAGACTCTGTATGGTCCATCCACTTTGGGGCACTTACATGGCCTTTTCTGAGCGGTGTCATCTCCTGAAGAGCCCACATAAAACCTTAGTTGGCACCTGCAGAAAAAGCTCTGACTCCGCCATTGCTGGGTTCACGCAACCTACCAAAATAACCCGGACGGCTGGCACAAAACCGACAGCACTGCCTCTGGTAGTTCCTATGACCAGCTGCCAGTGACAAGTTATCTTTCAGAGTCTTCAATCTCGTTCTGCCTTCTCACAAGAACGTTTTCAGACACCTGGGGCATGCGCCATTTCAGTGCCACTACCAGCCCCGAATGAGTGCCTACTTGAGACACGAAGGCGATTAAACGCCCTTTTGCATGAGAATGCCAAGATTTGCTTCAACTACTACCCCTGAGAGAAGAAAGGTTTCTTCCACTTGATCCCTAAAAACAGGTCATATCCAAGAGTCAGGAGCCATTCCTCAAAGAACAGCCACACTATTTAGGGAAGCAAGTTCGCTGACTGGGACATAAGCCTTTCCTGGCTTTTGACTTGGACTCACAGCTTCCAGGACAATCCAGGAGGTTGCTGGAGTCGAAAAGAAATGTACCCTCCCTGCATTTTACAAACCTGGAGTCGAGACATTCCTTCTGGTGTGGGACCCCTATGTGAGAGGCCACGCTCCCACTGGAGTTCTTAAAGAGCACATCTCTCATGTACTCCTCCTGTGTAAGCTTCACATACCAGTCAGCCACAGAATGCCTGGTGGTTTTTAATGGCGCACACCATTACCAAGATGAACACTCCCAGTAGTCAGAGAAAAAAGGACCCTCGTTGTGATGTCAAATGCTTGTTAAACTTGCCACCAGCTCCCCTCAACTCGAAGAACAAGCTCTGGGTGAATCCTGCATGCATTAATGGTGGATCAGAATCATGCAAGGAGGATGAGTATGACGGGGGACATGGGGGGCACACAGTAAAAATGAATGGGTGGAGGTTACATTCCTGAAGTGCCATCAGAAGTCTGACTTCTAGAAGTAGAGTCAAGGGGAGAGGAGCAGACATGGGCAGGGACACACCAAAGGTCGGGGATCCTTTGACTGGAGTGCCATCCAGTCTGGTACTATGTAGCAAAAACCAAAACCAAACCAAAAGAAGTTGTCTCTTAGCAATGAGTTCTTTAAGAAAATAGAGTGATAAAAATGAATACAAAGTCTCTTCAACAAATGGTGTTGGGAAAAAACTAGACAGCCGCATGCAAAAGAATCTCTAATACCACTAACAAAAATTAACCCAAAATGGATTAGAGACTTGGCCATAAGACCAGAATCTGTAAAGTTCTTAGAAGACAACATAGGAAAGACTGTCCATAACATCAGTCATAGAGATGCCTTTGGGGACTCAACTCCCCAACAAGGGAAACAAAAAGAAAATAAACAACTAGGACTACATCAAACGAAGGAGCTTTTTCAACAAAAGAAAACATCACCAAAACCAAAAGGAAACCTACTAACTGGGAGAAGATACTTGCATTCGATAGTTCCAACAAAAGCTTAATATCTAAAATATACAAAGAACTCATAAAACTCAACAGAAGAACGGGCAATCCAATCAAAAAATGGGAGGAGGAACTGGAGACACTTTTCTGAAGAGGATATACAGATCGTCAACAGGCACATGAAATTATGTTCCTACTCACTGGCTATCAAGGAAATGCAAATTAAAACAACAATGAGATATCACCTAACACCCAAAAAACTGACTATTACCCAAAAGTCTGGAAACAGCAAACGCTGGCAAAGATATGGAGAAAAGGGAACACTTTTGCACTGTTGGTGGGAGTGCAAATTGGTACAACCCCTATGGAGAACAGTTTGGAAATTCTTAAAAAAACTGAAGATGGAAATCCCATAGGATCCTATCATTTCACTTCTGGGCATCTACTCAAAAGATACAAAAGCACCCCTTCGCAGAGATGTATGCACCCCCCATGTTTATTGTGGCCCTGTTCACAATAGCCAAGAAGTGGAAATTACCTAAGTGTCCAACATCAGATGATGGATAAAGAAGATGTGGTCCATATATACAATGGCATCCTACACGGCCCTGAGAAGAGATGAAGCCTTGTGATTTGAATTAACATGGATGCGACTAGAGGGGATGCTAAATGAAACAAATCAAAAGAAGAAAGACAAATACCAGATGACCTCACTCATAGGTGGAATGTGAATAGAGAAAACGAAGGAACAATTGAAAAATAACCAACCCTGAAACTTCTGCAACAGAACTGAGGTGACCAAAAGGGACTGGGGCAGGCGGGGCCAAGTGGTGGTAGAGTCCACTGGACAACGGGGAAGAACACTTGGTGATTTGGTGGACGGCATGGTGTACTGAAACATAACTAAGAATCAGGGAACCTATATATAGAAAATTATTTTAAGGTGTAGAATAATTACTACAATAAAAAATAAATTAACAACAATGAATAGCCTGTCTGTTGAGGGGTTTCCATAGGCTGCATCCCCCTCTTTCTCAGACACGTGGAATGACAACAGGAACTTGGGAAATAAAAAGAAACAGGAGTCTCCCTTTAATGCATTCCTAATGCACAGGGTAACAGTCATTATGTCTTTTATACATAAAGATTTAAAGAGTCCCTCCAACATTTCATTCCCATTCATATTATTAATCTGTTCTAAAAATCTTATTTAAAAAATTTAGCTTTGGGGCAGACCCTGGTGGGTTAGCAGAGAAGACCACTGGACACAGTCCACATACATTCCAAGGACTCAGGTCCAAGACCTGGGGCCCAGGAAACAACCAAGAACAACTAAATAGAATAAAGTGCTTTTGAAAATGGGTATTCTCTTGTGAAAGGCAATTCTTTACAGATAAAACACAATTTGAGGGATGTAGGCTGATGCTCCGCTGGTGAGCAGCTGCCTGGCTTCCGCGGCCGCCATTTTCCCCGGTGCACGTATTCCCCTCGGCCTCCAGTGCTGAAGCTGTGTGTGTGTGTGTGTGTGTGTGTGTGTGTGTGTGTGTGTGTGTGTGTGTGCGTGTGTGCGCGCGTCCAGGACCTCCCGACAGCCACGTGTGCTTTCTGTGTGGGCGTGACAGAGGCTGTCTGCTTGCTGACATTCTAGCCTTTTCTAGGAAATGGCCTCCAGTACGTGGACACCATAGGAGGCGAGCTGTGCTCACACCAGCTCCACTCCCTCAGCCACTGGCCCCACACCCTTACTCCTGCCTCTGCTGACTGGGGGACAGTCAGCAGAAGTGAAAATGCCTCCCTGTGGTCACACACATACACACGCGCGTGCGCTTTATCATTATTCCTGTTTTTTCTTGTACTCTATATAATTTACAGAAATAGATTTGATAAGCTCCTCTATTAAGATGAGCTAGTTCTTTAATCAACTTCAATCACGTACTCATCCTATGTGGGAACCATCCAGAACCAAAGGACAAAACTCCTGTGAAACAGCACTTAGCTGGTGCGCCCTGGTGAAGTAATATTGGGTCAATCGCCTCCGAAGGATGGAGGCCACATACCAGTGGAGTCGAGTCCCAGGTCCAAGGGGAAACAACAGGTGTAAACAACTATATGTAAATTAAACAAAATACTTCTTCCTTCTGTCTCTTCCACCTGCCTGCCTACTCACCTTCATTGCTGCCTGCATCTTTCCTTTAAAGGAAAAAAAAAAAAAAAAAAAAAAGAATATCACTTAACCAGGCCTGGGCATTCCCAGGGTTGTTTCCAACCAGCTAAGTAGATCAATTAAGCATTAAATGGTATTGCATTTTTATCCTTGACCTACCTGGGAGCTCCTGACTCTCTGTGAGAGCCATAAAGGTAATAAGCCTGCAAGGGAACAGACCACAGATAAAATGAGCCAATGGAGCAGATGATCAAAGAAAATCACCTCCTATCAACAGCATGTTTTAAACAAACATACAATAAAAGAGATAAAGGGAGGGAGGGAGACAGACCCTATTATCACTGCTTTTCACTAGCTCCTAGCAGACTGCAATGAATTTTCAAGAAATGGAAATGCCTCATTACCATGTGGGCTTATCTAAAGGGCAATTGTTTCTTAAGGCAGATCCAAGCCAGTATTTTACTTAAAAGTAATCTGTGCAATCTCTAACAATAGGATCCTGTCCCAATGGTTTGGGTCTCCATCCCTACATTTCTCAGTCAGAAGCTACCCCAGCTGGTAAAGGAGAAGCAGCTCTCTGAAAACTGGTTCCCTTTGAACATGTAGCTAGAGAGGTCAGGGATACATCAGCTCTGTGAATTCTGTCATGAATCAACTCTTTGGAATTTTAGGAGCCAGGGAAATTAATGATCTTTTTTTAAGAGAGGAAGGGAGAGGAGGAAGAAGCACTTTGAAGAAAGGAAGGAAGGAAAAGGAGGAGGAAACACTTGGGTTTGTTTACTTATTTCTGGTTGTCCCCCAGTCCCCACTGTGACCAGCTCCTTGAGCGTTACATGGTCCTCACCCCAACCCCTGGCATAGCACCTGAGCACTTATGCGAAAGAATGTGGAGGTAGAAAATATGCAAGTCGGTGGCCAAGCTCCCACAGAAGTCACTGGCAGTGGGGCATGTAGAGGGCTGGCTGGTCCCAGGGAGGAATAAGGAGCTGGACCAGATGGATATTAACCCTTTTGGAATCACGGTTCCACTGAAATCCCTCATGAAATCAGAGGGCCTTTGGATGTGGGGTTGAGTTTATGCTGGATCAATTAATGACATATTCTGCTCAGAATTGTATAATCCAGAAGGTCATCATTCCATCTGCATGTCTACTTGAAGAGTTGAATTGAGGAAAACTTGGACTGTCCTCTACTACAGAAAATACACATTTATTTTTTCATATAAAGAGTAGATTTAAAAATGCATATTAACTGGAGAGAGGATTGTTTATAACTGGCAATATCCCTTAAAACATCCCTAGTGCTACTGATGGGAAAGAAAATCTTCGTTTCTACCAGTGACAAGTCAAGCACTTCTGTCAAAGAGTCAGATCTCTGGTCAAGAGCCTCAGGGATGATTGGGAACCATGGGGTGGAATTTCGGTGTTGAGAGCATCTGACAACACAGACAAGACGCAAATCAAAGAGTGCGGTTGTGTTCCAATAAAATTAGACTCACAAAGAGGTCCCCACCTACCAGACCTCCCAATAAGCTGAGAAAAGCCCGACCAAGACACTGAGGATATTAAGGTGAAATGTCAAATTTGGATTATGCCCGTTTGTGGTCCTGCGATCGGGAAGGAAAAGTCGTAAGGAATTTCTGATTGCTGATTTGTAGGCCATCCGTGACCACAAGGCCAGACCCAGCTGGCCAGCTGACCAGCTTGACTTGTCAGGGCGGCCAAGATGCTGCAGCCATCACTGATTTTAATTGGACTTGGAGGCCCCAGAGAGGAGGGTAGAATATAAAGGCAAATTCACAACATATACCAAAGACAAAGGCACTGCTAAGTGTCTGGGGGTCCTTGAATTTGGGTGTGATCAAGTCTGCCTTTCTCAGATTTTCATCCCAGGGTTGAAAAGGGCTGTCCTCATGCGGGACACACAGTGGCCACTTTGAAGCTGTGCGTTCAGTCTTCGACGACTTCCCCGCCGCGCCGCCCCCGTATCCACAGTGAATGGATTATCTATGAATTCCAAACCCTGTTATCAAGAAGTTGGTATAAATATCCTTAGACTTGGGCTATAACCTGAATGCTGATTTGGGACTAAATCCAAGCCGTATACTCATCAGGCAACCCAATCAATGTTGGCGGATGCCTGCATGCCCGGGGAGTCCTGAGAACTCCAGTGAAGCTAGGGCTTAGAAGACCCGGCTTCTTGCATGCAAAGCCCTATGAACTAGCTGTGATTTCTAGTTTCATTGTTTAAAGGGGTACAGGAATTTAATCACAAATCAAACAACCTACAGAAAAGATTATTCTACATGTTAATGCTTACTCTCTGCCGACCTTTTTAGCGGTTTTGTCTCCTTAAAAAAGCAACATTTGGGCGCACCCTTGTGGCTCAGGCAGCTGAGATATTGATGTGTGGACCATGCCGAGGACTTGGCTTCAAAACTAGGGCTAGGGGTGAAATACCAAAATAAATAACTAAATAAATATGCCTCTTTCTCATCTTTCCTTCTCCTTCTCTCTCTTCCTTCCTCCCTTTGTTCCTTCCTTCCTTCCTTTCTCTCCCTTCTTTCTTCCTTGCCTCCTTCCCTCCCTCCCTCCCTCCAAAAGAAACAGGCACTGTTTACTAACAACTTGCTTTTGCTGACTCCGGAGGTAAACAGCTGTATGTATATCAAATGTCAAAGAGACAGTGGTTTAAACAAGACTGCGCTTCGTTTCTCCCCCACATTCAGAGAGGGCATGGTCTGGGGCTGAATGGGGCCTCCATGTGCCGGAGACCCATACACGTCCCACTCTGTTTCTCACAGCATCACACTTCATCCCACGGTCCAACAGGGTGGCTGTGGCCCCAGCCACCTGACTGACAGTGGCCAGCAGAACGGGGAAAGGGAAGCAGAGGGCACTCTCTCTTCCTGGAAAGTCACAGCCTACAAATTGCAAAAATCACACCCACCTCCTGGGGCTGCGCCAAGCCGAGCTGCAAGAGAGCCTAGGAAACGCAGTTCGGTCACTGTGGGTTTCATGCAGTGGAAACTGAGGCTCCATCGCCCAAGGAAGAGAAGCTGGGCATTTGAAAAAAACCAGCAGAAGCTTCCCGAACTCCTCTTTTCAAGCTCTCCTTTCCTCGGCTGAGTTCATTCATCATGAAAGGATGCACTACAACAGACACAACCGCAGGTACAGGGAGCGTGAGCATCTACAAGCACCCACTCAGACGGTGGAGGCAGTTACACATCAGAGTCGGGCAGGCACCATTTTCTGGAAAGGGTCAGACAGCAAACAAGGTCCCGAGCCCAGCTCTGCCATTCGAGCATGAAGGCTGCACAGACAAGGTGACCTACAAGGACAGGCTACAAGGCAGGTGGGTTTGCCCTTGAAGCTGTACTCCCCTGTGGTTCGGGGTGTCGTGGACTTCGGATATGTGTGACTACAGTGGGTGGAGCTCATGGAGTAGCAAAGAGAGCTGTCGGGTGCCATTCAAAGAGCTTCTGCTATAAAGCTGCCTTCCGCTTACTGTGCATGCATCAAGTGCTAGAACACCTCAGGGAGCTTTATTTACCCTCTCTCTGAGCCTCACCTTAATCCGACAAGGTAGACTCCTTTTCCATCTGGAAACCCAGGTCTTTCTATCTCCACCCCACTAGCTTCACAGCCCTGCTCTCCATGGATGAGGGAAAGTTGTCCTCCACTAATGATAAATGAAGGAGAAGGAGACATGGCGAGCTTCGTCATATTACTGGTGAAGCTGTCCCAGGCCAGATTTGACTTGTATCACAAGAAAGGTTTCCTTCTGGAACCCTTTTACACTATGGTGGGAGTGTAAACTGGTGCAACCTTGATGGAAAGCGGTATGGAGTTTCCTCAAAAAAATTAAGAATGGAAATTCCACACAATCCCATCACCCCACTTCTGAGTATTTATTTACCTAAAAAAGCACAAAAGAAAACTAGTTAGCAGAGATGTATCCCGTTAACTGCACCATTATTTGCAATAGGCAAGAACTAGAAATTACCTAAGTGCCCATCATCAGATGAGTGGATGGAGATGGGCATTATATACACAATGGAACTCGACGACCCTTAGAAAAGATGAGATCCTGTCATTTGTGACAACACGGATGGAAGTAGAAGGGGTGGTAAGTGAGATAAGTCAGAAGAAGAAAGACAAATACTGGATAATCTCATATGCGGAATAAAAAGAAAAAAAGGAAAGGAAATGACAAAACAAAAAACAACCCTTGGACACTGACACGAGAGCTGGGGTTGCCACAGGCAGGGTGGGGGTGGGAAGAAGGGGTGGCAGCCCCGTGGATGGTGGCAGAGGACTTCTGGTAATGTGGGGGTGGGGTGGCACATTGTCCTTCATTTGAGGAAGGGTGAACCCGCACATCTACACATACATTCTTTTATAAATCAAAGTTACCTCAATAAAAATTAAGAAATTTTTTTCAAAAAAGAAAGATTTTCTTCTGATCTTGAAATAGCCTTTGCCCTAGGTTTTCATCAAAACTTCAGGTCTTTCTGGATAAAGTTGTGAAGGTCCCTGGCTTCCGAGCACTGGTAACTTGTGGGGGACGAGAGAAGGAAAGGTGTCAACAATATCAGCGAAAACTTTCAAGGTTTTTTTTTCAAAGTTTATCTAAATAATGATTACCACCCTCCCATCAAGCCCTTGCCCTGGTTCAGTGTGCTTTACTCACTCACATAAGCGCCCCACCCTCCCCAAGCATGCCCCGACCAGCTAAACTGTCAAAGTTCATTCCAGAACCTTCTCCAAGGCCTCATACTCCTTATCAGAACTTGAGACACTCTATCCAGCTCACAGGCACTGGCCTGAGAGAATGAGACCACTAGGCACAGGCAGGAATGAAGGCAAGAAAGCAGGCAGTTTTATAGGCAGATACTCAGAAGCAGGGTGATGGGACCGTACTTTTATTTATCTGTTTGCTCTGGTTGCTCCCCCAGGCTCCCAGTCTGGAACCCAGGTCCTTGGGATGCAAGTGGACCGTGCCCACAGAATTGACCACTAAACCACCAGAATGCACTTGCAGGCATAAGCATCATTTGAAGATGCTCTGCTGCTAGAGGGGGGTTTGTTTTCTTTTCAAAATAAAGCATTGCTGAAAGCTCAACTAAACTCACCACAAACAGCCACGTCCCAAGTGAAGCTCCTGCTTGGGCCCCCGATGCCTCTTCTGTGTGCAGCTAGCAAGGAGACCACGGCAGCAGTGACCACGGGACACTCCACAGCCTTGCCCTGTGGTGGTCTGCCCAGCCCCGGGGCAGTTACTAGGGAGAGGAGATGGTGGGAGTTCCAGTCTTCCCTCCACTTGTTCCCGCGGCAAGGAACCCG